>JAQFVV010006759.1:0-120000 GCA_028023455.1 Epiperipatus broadwayi
GTATATCAATATTTAAATTTTTTTAACAGGGATGAACCTACAAAATATGTCTTATATATATATAATTATAATAAAAATAATAAATTTAACGGTAATAAACTATTATAAACCATCCTTAAATCCACAGAAGTATTTTCGGTTAATTTTTTAAACCTGCTAAAAAATTAACAGAAAGTACTTCTGTTGGTTTAAGGATTGTTTATAATAGTTTATTACCGTTAAATTTATTATTTTTATTATAATTACAATTTTGTTTTAATTAACGGACATTTATATATATATATATACGCAACTAACTTTTAAGTTTCCATAATCAATTCCATAGTTTTTCAAGGCTCTTGACTTCACTTCTTCTTCAAATTCAGTATATTTTATTGAATTAGTAGTAATCATTGAAATTGTCATAAGAGACCTATAGGCTACTTTAGCATCCTATAAAAAAATGAAAAATTATAAGCAATTAACTTTTTAACATATATGAACATTCACATGATGTAAAAATCAAATTAAAGATTTTACAATGGATTTCATTATCAAAATTTAATGGCATCAGCAATAAATACTTATCACTAAAATAATCATAAATAGTTGCACTCCATAATGGTGTACTACAAAAAATTGAAATATAAAAATAAAACATAAGAATAATAGGTATCGAAGCATACATTTTCCTCATCAGTTGTTAAGAATTCATGGTATTACAAACATATTTTTATTAAGTGATCAGCATGTCAATTTACCTTGAATAATTTTAAATTAGTCTAAGGCCTTTATATGTGTGTGTGTTAATTCTAATATTTTCACGGATAAAAGATGACTTCATATTATAATTATTTTCCTGATATGTATAGAAAAAAGCTAAATAGCTGACGTTTCAGTACAATAACAAGTACCTTTTTCAAAATGTCCTCTTTCTCAAATCATAGAAATGTGTGTGACATTTAAAATCATTATTTTTATCTTTTTCTTTCTCCTTATGTTTAAATTCTATTGGTTGAGAAGTTTTAAAAATTAGTTTGTCTTCCAATAGCTTCTTCCAAATGTTAATTTTCTTTAATTCGCACCTTTCATTTAAGTAGTTGGGCCTTTTAAAAATCTCTATATCTTCTCTTAGTAATCTATGATTATATTGTTCAATTTTTACTAAAATATTTGTTTTATCAAAATCGATATCATGGTTAGTTAATTTTATATGAGAATAAATAGCTGATGAATTGGATTTTTTTTCTGACTTCCAGATTGTATTCTTCCTTTCTAATATTTATTCTAGGAATATTCTGTCCAATATGTGAATGTGAACAGGCCCTACATGGAATTTCATATATCATATATGAAATTCCATGTAGGGAATGTTCACATTCATATAATGAAGAGAATGATCTTTAGAAAAAATATTAGAAAGGAAGAACACATTCTGGCATTCAGAGAAAAATCCAATTCATCAGCTATTTATTCTCATATAAAATTAATTAACTATGATTTCAATTTTGATGAAACAAATATTTTAGTAAAAATTGAACAATATGACCAGAGATTACTAAGAGAAGCTATAGTAATTTTTTAAAAGGCCCAACAGTTTCAATGAAAGGCGCGAATTAAAAAAAAATAACAATATTTAAAAAAAGCTATTGGAAGACAAACTAATTTTTAAAACATCTCAACCAGTAGAATTTAAATATGAGGAGAAAGAAAAAGATAAAAATAACAATTTTCAATCTCACAGGCATTCCTAGGAAAAGAGGAAATACTGTGGAAGTTACTTGTTATTGTATTAAAACGCCAGCTATTTAGTTTTATCCCGAAAATAATTATAATATGAAGTCACATATATATATATATATATATATATATATATATATATATATATATATATATATTATATATATAAACAAAATATATATATATATATATATATATAATTTTTATGAAGAGCCTCATGCTAAAAGTATACATCTTTCTGCTAGCCTAAATGTCACTCTGAATCTATTCCAAATTAAATTGTTCTTTTATCTAGCCATCAGATAATGCCTTTCATATTAAAACGGTAGAACAAGAATAGAAAGAAATTCATGTTCTCAATTTTAAGTTTAGCTAATCATCTAATATTGATTAGTAAATGGATGCACATTAATTTTTAGCCTGTGAGTAATTAGTTTCTTTTTATTAATATTTTATTAAGGACTCTTCTTTCAAAAACGCCTTCATCCAGAATTCTACTATTTAAGTGTTATTTTAGACTTATGTATATGATACCAATAAATGCTCTTAAGATTAATTTACATCTATACATAGTGCTGACTTTAAGTTTAATATATCTTGAATGTTGTTGACTATCACTATAATTTAATAAAATGATCTCTCTTATTACATATATGTCTCAGTTACAACTTAGCTTTGAAATAAAATTATAAATGCTTCTGCTTTATGTAATGTGTTTAAAGTTATAGACATCATTTAATTACCAATTTAGGATAAGCATAGTATGTAAAAACATCTTCATACTTTATAAAAATAATATGTCGCATTAGCTTAGTAATATATACGCATTTGACTTCTGTGTTAAAATGGAAAACAATCCTAGTAAATCGTTGGGTTATATACTATCTTAATTCTAAATGATGAAAATAGTTCAAGATATAATCACAAAATGATTATCAATCTTTATTTTCTTATTCCGTAAAAACCTATTGAATATTACCGTAGTCTTTTTTACTATTTATCTTTACTCTCACTTTATTATTTTCATACAGAAGTATTTTACAAGAAATATTGTTTGGATTAAATGATAAGGTAAAGAAATAAAAATGGACATTATTAAAACTTTTGCGAATAATCTGAACTTAACGAAATGTTGAAATTATCATTGTTAATTTTCTTAGTAATGTTTATTTATATTCATTAGTCGTTTTTACAATTTTTCTTAATACTTGTATGTGATTTATTGTGTTAAAAGCACTTTTAAATCCAATGTATTATTTTGATTAATTTCAATATAAAGTTAACCGAAACAGAATTATAATTATCTGGGTAAAGATTTTAAATAAGACTGGTAAAAGACAAAAAAATCTATAATTTTTAATAACATTTTAAATCACGTTTCTTAAATAACAACATTAATATTGTGCTTCTAGTCATCTGGAGCATCTATATTATTTAGAGACTTAATATATAAATTTGCGAGAAATTTTTCTGTAGTTTTTCACTTTTTTAATTTTGGATATCGATAGTTGCATGTTTTATTTTTTCATTTAAAATACTTGGCAGTTCAGATGATATAATAATTATAAATGTTTACTTTGTTTTGTATTCTTTTTTATAGAACTTTTCAATACATTCATGATATTGTCCCTCTTTTAGAAAAAGTTATATATTTTTTCTTATTGCTGAAATTATTTCCATTCCAAAACCAAAATGTTATTTTATATTTTTGAAAGATTTATTTTTTATAGCTTTTATTGCTAATTCATAATTGTATATTCTTTTATTAATCTAATTTTTTTCTTACCGTTATTCAAAACTCCGGATATTCAGTTGTTTTATTTCTTTTTCTCTTTATATGTGTCTATCAAAAGATTACTGAAAAAATGCTGATTGTTTATACACCAGCTATATTTTTAGCAATTTTTAATAGAAAATCAATTATTTTGTTATTATATTTCAATCATGTCTGAACCATCCTTCTAATATTTTAAAGCGATTAGAAAGTTCTAATTTACATTTGTGGAATATTTCTGAGGATTAGAAATATCTACTATTAAAATACTGTATTTTTTAATAATTTTATTTGTAGGTTTTTAAATAACCCTTATTTTGACTCTATTACGAAACATTAGATTCTTAAAATATTCATTTTATGTTAGTCGAAATATAATACCAATGTTATTGTGCCACTATTTGAATATTTTCACATTCAGTTCCTTTGAGCATTTATTTTAAAAAAGAATTAGTAAAATACAATTTTTTTACAAAATACACAAACCTATGTTCTCACTCATTTCTGTTACCGTAACTAAATTTATCTACTGCATTTTCAATTTCAAACATTACCAATTCTAGTACTCAACTATTCTATGACAATTTTAAAATGACGTTTGGTTTGACCAAGTACTGCTTTATACATCCAAATAAAAATCTTTCACTTTTTAATTTTCGGGATACAAACATTAATTATCAGCAATAGGTGTCTTCCATTAAACTGAAAGACTAACAGCTCTGTATGATATAACTCCAGTATCCACAATGTTTTTTTTATTTTTAGTTTATAAGCATTACATTTGCTCTTCAATATTTGTGCCCACATAGCAAAATACATATTCTCTTTTTAAATCAATTGGCTTTTCATATTTTTTAAAAATTTCATAAAAGACAACCCGTGTCTATTTAATATTAAAATGTTTTTTCTAATCTATGCAATATTCCTTGCTTGAAAATGATATGCAATTATATACAACTAAATAAAAGGGCATCGTTGAATGGCAGCCTTGGTCAAATTATCAAGAGATTCTTATTACACTCAGCATACAGCCATTAACCCCAAATATTGATTGCAATTTTATACAATTCTGTTAGAAAGGACCAAAATTTAGTTTTATCTGCAATGATTCTAAACATTGTAAATGATCATTCAAACGTACTTTCATAGTGCCTTTAGAAAAATTCAATGGATATTATAGTTAAAATTTATCAGTCCAGCTGGGACAAAAAACTAAAGTGTTTATTTTTTTTTAAAATTTTAAACACACAAGTAAAATCCAATAAACTTGCAATGGTATTTTATTCAAATTAATACACAGTTCATTCATGTTCGGTTACCATATGAATAATCACATATTAATAAGATCTGCAAAGTTGAGTGTTTGGCAATAATCTATGGAGTGGACATTAGGAATTTTTTCTGATTAACTGTTCATAATATTACTAATTTCTGACAAACGTGGCAAAGTAATGTTCCTTTTTTTCATTTTTTTAAAGCATGGTAATCAGACTTTATTTTGATATTTATAAGAAAAGAACTTTATATAATATGTTGAGTGGCTAAAAGAGACTAAATGGATAGCTGATAAGTAATACCTAATTTATCAAACTTATGTATTGTGAGAGGTGACTTAGTTCTTTTAACATTATGTTGTAGATGGGAAGTGTGAATTCTGGGCATATTTATTGACTGCCTTGTTTGAATTTAGTTGATTATATTGAGAAATATAGACTGCAATTGATTGATTATTACGTAGATTTGTTTAAAGTTGGTGTAACCTTGAAACGGGATTAATTGTAAACTCTCATATACATTATATTTTTCTATTATAATGGTATAAAGTTCATGGAAGATGCTATTTAAAGATAATGATACTATGCAAGAAAAGCAAATGATTATTAAAACCATAACACATTTCCCACAAAATTTAACAAATATTTTCAATTTAGATTATAAATATGAGTACAGCGAAACCAAGGATTAGCAAATTGGCAATCATAGTTAAAGACAAAGATAAAATATGTTTATAAATTTAAAAAATCGTGACAAAGTTAAATTTGGATAAAAATATTTCTTAAAGAATTTAGGTCACCATTATTACATTACTCAGAGGTATAATTTATGGTTGAGTATCCCATAATAAAATAAATTAATTAATAAATCACAACCTAACTATAATTTCAGTGTATTATATTCAGTTTAAAAATATGTATAAACAAATTTTACTTCCACAAACATTTAAATGTGCATGTATGGATTTGCATGTATGCTTAAATATAATAAAAAGATGTTTTCTAGAAATGAAGAATATGTTGGGCTCGATATAAAACCATTGAGATTGCACATAAATCTATAAAATATACAGTATAAGCAAGCTGTCAATTTAAAAATTTTAATCTTGTCGATTTTAATAAAATCAGGGAATAAGCTATCCTTTGATATAAAAATAAATAAAATGCATATTTGTAAAGATAATGACTTTATTTGAAAAAAAATTTCTATGGCAATTGTATTATAAATATGGCTGATTTTACAGCACAGAAAGTAATCAGGAGGACATATCATCTGGAAGAAACTCATTGAGTACTTACCCAACGAAAATTTTGCATACAAAGTACAATTGAGTGGAAAAGCAGTTAGAATTTATGTCATTTTTTCATCTTGTATGCAGCATTATATAAACAAATATTCTTTTGCTTGAAAGACTCTACTAAATTTTATCATTGTAAATGATTATTACCCAGCTTGAAGCCACGATGAACGGCTGAGAACGGAAATCATCGGATGTTCATTTTCCAGAGTGAATATTAGTCTCTTGATCATCATGATCAGAATAATTTACCAATAGAAACACAATTAAGTATTTATAATAGTAAGGAAATCTAGAGCTATTAGCACCTTTATTATATTATATTAATTAATTATTTAATAGCTGGATGTGATAAATTTCAAAAATTTTTATCATCTGAATTTTTTTTTTAACCTGGGAATTATTTAAAGTTATAACCAGGATTTCAGTCTTTTAAAAACACAAGATGATTCACCTGTCATGCTTAATAGATCAAATATTATTGTGTTTGTGATTTTTATGTAAATTGTTAATCAAAACTCGTCAGTGAAATTTCTGATTCAACCTAATAGTTATGTTTTGCCAATTCATGAAAAAAAACCGAAATTGTGGGAATATTAAATGATGCAACGTCTCGTTTCTTTAATACAAATCAGAAGCAAATGTAATCCCCTGACGAATTTTCAACTTAATTATTTTCTTAATGGATTATTTTAAAAGAATTTGTGATAAAGAAAATCGTCATTTGTTTTTAAATGAAAAATAAACATTGTGTCATGGATGGATGGATAGATGGATGTGTCTAATGACATTTTGTTATCTTAAATGGGAAATGAAGCTTTTAGAAATGGATAACAGAGAATTTGTCATTTATTTTATAGCTAAATTTAAAACTTAATAAATAATGCTTACATTTATCAGAAGGAATTTTATTAATATAAAATCTATTGATAGGAATAAAATGTGTACATCAATTTGGATAAAATTATTCATAAACTTTCGCGCATAATGGCAATTATATATATACTTTGTTATTCTTAATTTTATATATATATATATATATATATATATATATATATTGTATATATATATATATATATATATATATATATATATATAAACATTACAAGCATAAAGCTAAACTAGTCACTATAAAATCAAAACTACCCCAAATCCAAAATTAAACCAGACCAGCATAAAAATAATATTAAAACACAATCTAAGGTTTCACTGCTACAAGCAGACTTCTCATGTATAAAGAACTACAAAAACTACACAATATATATAATATTAAAAACTACCCACAAATCCATTCACTTCCCATCTACCCTTAATATTAAAAGAACTCTTAAATAAGTTAATTGCTTCAGAATAATAAATTTTCAATAATAAAGACTCTTTAATTCTTCTGTTGATTTCATTTCTCTCAAAGAAGACAACCTTAGCTTCATCAAAATCAATAGTGTGGCCTGTATCTTTTTCATGGACATACAAAGCAGAACTAAGATATCTATTTTTAACACTACTTTTATGAACCTTTATTCTTTTATTTAAACTCAAACTACTCTGAACTATGTAAACCTTCTTACAAATAAACAAGAAATAAAATATACTACACCAGGATTTTTTGATAGGAAGATTATTCCTGGTGTAGTATATTTTATTCCTTGTTTATTTGTAAGAAGGTTTACATAAGTCAGAGTAGTTTGAGTTTAAATGAAAGAATAAAGGTTCATAAAAGTAGAGTTAAAAATAGATATCTTAGTTCTGCTTTGTATGTCCATAAAAAAGATACAGGCCACACTATTGATTTTGATGAAGCTAAGGTTGTCTTCTTTGAGAGAAATGAAATCAAAAGAAGAATTAAAGAGTCTTTATTATTGAAAATTTATTATTCTGAAGCAATTAACTTATTTAAGAGTTCTTTAAATATTAAGGGTGGATAGGAAGTGAATGGATTTGTGGGTAGTTTTTAATATTATATATATTGTGTAGTTTTTTACACTTGAGAAGTCTGCTTCTAGCAGTGAAACCTTAGGTTGTGTTT
Organism: Epiperipatus broadwayi; assembly: GCA_028023455.1. NCBI lineage: Eukaryota > Metazoa > Onychophora > Udeonychophora > Euonychophora > Peripatidae > Epiperipatus > Epiperipatus broadwayi. The sequence continues at coordinate 8,092 of JAQFVV010006759.1, forward strand.
TAATATTATTTTTATGCTGGTCTGTTTTAATTTTGGATTTGGGGTAGTTTTGATATATATATATATATATATATATAGTTGTAAGCAGTCGGGTTAATCAACATTCTCTCAATAATAATCAGATCAGGTAGTATGTTTTTCTTTTATTTAAACTAGTGTCATATTTGAATATATTATATAAAGATAGGTTGTTCCTTTTATTATTATAGTTGTTAAATAATAGTATACTTAAATTATCCTATTGTGTATGAGATTCTCTTATTTTATATACCTTATTTTATTGCAATGTGTAAATGTTAATATAAACGAATAAACGGCGTTTTATTTATATAGTTGAATCGCACTTATGATAATAATGCTAAGTTTAATAAATAATTCTTCCATGGCTACAAGTCAAGTAGAAGGTAATTTATATACCGTATAATTAAAGTCAAGAAGAAGGTTTTGTTTGAAACCTTAATATTGTATAAATGAGTCATGTAGATATTATGCTTGTTTGGTAAAAGATAAATGTTCATAAATTAGAAAATTAATAAAACCATATCATTAGAATAGAGTGTTTCGAAATAGGAAATATTGGAGGATGTATAAAATATAGAATAATCTTTTATTTAATACATCCTAATGTAATAAAGATATATTACAAATCCTTCTGCATTGGTTTGTGTATTTATGTAAACAACATTTTTGGTTACATACCGGTGCATCTACCTGCGATCTTTTCTTCAGAACAACGTTCATAAAAAACTTTGCTAAGTAAGAACGTTGGGGTAATGTTAACATAATTATCTTATATTTTTATTTATTCTGCTTTATGCATTTTATTCTGATTAATAAACTATTTGATTTTTTTAATAAAGATTCTATGTTTTACTTATCATCATCACTTTCACGTTTAATCTATAGAAATTGTCATATTAATATAATTTTAGTATGAAAAAAATGTCGCTATACTTTATTACAGTTTATTAAGTAAATATTATTTACGTTAAAATTGCGTTAGAACTTATCACACTATTTTCGTAGCTCTGTTTATATGCAATAAAGTGTGTGCTGGATATAATCTCAAAATATCTGTTTGTATCTCGTCATAACTCTAAAATATATTATATAGATATCTAAGAGACTTTATAGTATTATGAGTAGGAGAAATAATATGTAGGTGAAAATATTACATTGACATTCTTGATGTTATGCTAGCCACAGCTATTCTGTTTTATTGATCTTAAATATGAAATTATTGGCATATATAATATTTTAAAACTGCATAATCTCTGATATTTATTAATAATATTGATTTCGCATGTAGTGATATAGTAACAGGTATTCATGTGAGAAGTATTTTTGCTTATTGATCTTATTATTATTTTTGAGAGGTTAAGCTAAGAGTTAGGCAGTCATCACTTGGTGATTGGTCGTTATGCTCCTTTAAATTTTGTTACAATATATGTGTAAATGTATCTAGCTATAGATTATGTTACAGAATATAAAAAAAACCCACTACTATCAGGCTGTAAAATTCTGATAATTTTTTCTGACTATTGTCGATTATATGAAATGCAACTGAATAAGAATTATATGTATTTGAATACTGCATTAACAATTGTAATTTATTATACTATCTGTTTGTTTTTTTGTTTTTTTGATAAACGCACTGATGATAAAAGATGCGTGGTAATATGTAAACTTAAATTTATGAACACATTTTATTTTTTTAATCTTTAAATATCAAATAAAAAAAAAAACAATTTAGTAAGTTACCTTATCTCTGGAATCTCCTTTCTCCCAAGACATGTTACCAAAAGTGCTGCTTGGAAACAATTCGATATTTAAGAAAGAAAACTCTCCAGAAGTCATACCTAGATCATATGCTCCTAACATAAAATTTCGGACAATTTCTCCAGATGCAACAATAATGACAACTAAAATTTAAAAAAAAATACATGTTCAATCACACACTCATATATGCACACATATAACTCAAATTGACTGTGAATATTTGACACATTGTAACGTTCCATAATTTGTAATCGTAAAATCAAAATATTTGTTACAAAAATCTTTAAAAAAATCCATTTTGATTAAAATTAAAATGCACAATTATATTATCTAAAACGGTAACAGTATTTTTTTTTTATTTTGCTATGATATTTCTATTTGGAATTATTCCACTTTGAGATTCACTGTTTTATTTGTGAATTTTGTTTATTATGAGATAATAACAATTTTACAATGTAATAATGTTTAACTCACTATTGAAGCAATGGATCTGAAGTCCGATCCATGCTTTACAGCCTTCTATAGACTGGGTTAGTATTATAGACCTGAATTAAGTTTATAGTCCAATATCAGCAGGGTTTTGCATTAAAGCTAAAATTAATTACGTTTATATAATTTGTATTGCATTTGAATATTTTGTTAAATAAATTCCATTCTAAAATTAGATTTCTGTTAATAAAAATTACTTGTAAAATCTATTAGTCAAACATATATATACGTCAAGCGTATATATATGAGTTAATGCAAAATTCTGCTGAAATAAAATACTTATTTTATTAAAAGAAATAAGAATGTATTTTTCTTTTTAAATCTTGTTCAAATATTTAGTATGATTTGATTTTGAGATAAGCCCACCAACATTTTCTACAAGAACGTATATTTTTAATTAAGTAGCCCATTCAAGGCAAATTAAAGATGGCCTTCTCTTTCTTTTTTAATTAATAAAATTCAAAGTTTAAAGAAAGAAATTTAGAGTAAAAAAGTAAAGGTTATTTTTAGAAAATGTTACCTTAAAACAAAGGAGCATGGGGGCTTATCAAAATCTAAGACCATACAAACAATAGAAGGTAGCTGACAAAGAGGGTATAAATAGAAGTGAGAACAAAAGACTTGAGGATTATTCAGATTTTCCTTTTGGAAATTTCATTCAAAGTTTTCTTGCTGGCATTCAGATTTCTCTTTGAAGAACTCTTTCAGATTTTGCTGTGGAGATTTTATTCCAAAAAGTTAGACAACTGTTGTCTTCAAAATCATGGAGAAGTTTGAACATGCTCAAGCTAAAAGTCATATGAATTTGATGAATTCTACTATGCTTGGCTAGGCAAATAAATAGCTTTGCCTATCGCTGAGGTTCCTAAATACCATCAAAATGCCTTAGTATCCACTCAATAGTCATCTGAACTCTGTGCCATGTCTGTAGGACTTTTCATAAAAGCATGCTACTTATTTCCACTTTCCTTGTCTGGGCAAATACCTATCGATGGATGGATCAAGCTACGCTGCTCATCAAGGGAACATGACCAAGAAAAAAAGGACGGTAATCATATCTCTCCTCCATTGAACTATTTACTTTCTACCCTTTTTTGTTCATACCTTTCTTAATTGCATCACTGAATTATATTTTTGAAATGTTGTATTTAATTATATTTATGTAACCATTTTTATTAGAATAGTCTTAAATATATATATATATATATATATATATATATTGTAACGATATATAAATATGTCATTACATTAATTTAAAATAAAAACTTAAAAGTTCGCAAATAAAAGTAAAAAACTAAACCTAAAATTAAAATATTGTTAAACGTGTATACATTCGCACAGATGCTAAACTTTAAAAATATTTTTTTTCATAAACAAAAAAAAAAAAGTATTACAAGATTGAAATATAAAAATATTTTAATAAAAAAAATAACGTAAGTTAAAATAAAAACAGGTATTAATTAATTCCTGTAATCTATAAAGGGAAATGGTTGTTTATATAATTAATAAAGTCAGATGAAAAGTTAGATAAGAGAAGAAAGAGATTTTAGCTTGACCAATGGAAGCACTAAGCCTTGGCCCGGACCATAACGAAAAAACAGAACAGTGACGTTTTTGTTCATGAAATCCATAGGAGGACTATAAAAAGAAAAAATATTGAGTTCCAGGGAGCTTTTTCAACTTGGTTGGGTGAGACGAGCGATAAAGACGCACTTTATCGTTCTCTCTCATTTATCTCTGAAATGAAATGACTGATACCATGAACCAGCAAATGCCACCTCCTGAACCTTAGATCGATCTTTCAATTAAAGACTCCGTGGACATTGACACCAGGAACTGGGAGCTCTGCTACCATAAGCTATAGGAAATGAACAATTATTAAAATCAATCAAGAACTTTCGTCAAGTTGAACAAATTAATAAACAAGCTGACTTATTTAAAATGGACTCTTATCTGACTTTTGTAAGTTTTTAAATCAAATTAATAATGTTTAATTTTATATGTTTTCCGATTGATAAACATCATTTCCATTTTTTTTTTCTGATTGTAAAGATTATTTAAATGTATGAAATTTAAGTTGTTTATAGACGCTTGCATGGATTCGTTTGCGGTTAATTATATTTTGGTTTTCATATTTAATCAAAATATATAGACATTCGATAAATAATGATACCTTACGGTGAGTATCTAAAATGTATTTATTCGGATGTCTTTTAAGTTATTGGTGACAATGCAAGTATCTTATGGTGAATACTATTGGGTTACTTATAAGTTTCCCTCTGCGATTGTCGATATCAATAATTTTGTATTTTGATCGTTTATGTTTATTTTGAAATGTTTTTGACCGTGGAATCTATGTAATCGATCTATACCCAACATTTTTAAACAAATCTGTGTGAACATATTTTAAATGTTAAATTTAAGTCGGGCGTGAATGGCTATATAGATTTGTAAAGTTATATTAAGGGAGGGTAATCTTAGGTTATTCCTTTTGTAGTTGAATTGGTTCAATGGATTGGATATATTTGTGTAATTAGTAGATGTAGTATGAGGTCCGCTATGGGCAGGATTATAGATATACGCCACACACCCTCTGTTTGCCTATGGATGGGTTTGTAAGTCGGCAGAAGACCGCAGTCCATTCCTATGGAGTTTTTAGTTTATTGATCTACTTGCCAACAGATGTCACATTCCTGTTGGTGGAGAGACAATATTTTCTCTATTTCTACTTATTGTTCAGATTACATTCCTGACAATATAGTATTTTGTGTTGTCGTATCATGCTACATTGAATACATGAATGTATCAGATGGATTGGCGCCAGTTGATTGCGAAATTTGTTGCCTAAGGTTAAATCAGGGAAGAATATTTTCCTTTCAAATGCAGACCTATGTAGTTCATTCATACTCGACCCTCTAAATAAATAGTAACCTCATTATTTGAAATCTACTTAAATTTAGAATTAAAGATCAATATAAAATTATAAACGTTAAATTTATTCCTCAAAATTTAAATATTATTTTATATGTGCGTAAATAAATATTTTTATGTGTTAATTTCTGGCAGTGGCTTTTATTCTTTTATATTTAAGATATAAAATTTATAGATCTTTATCTCTGCGTCTCCGCTGAGCTAGTGACTTGGGCTAATGATTGGAATATTTAAATAAAGTGGAATCTTAACAGCGCGTATCTGCCTACTTTATAAATTTTTCTAGGATCAAATGCCTAGATGGTGCCCTTGTAGTGCAGATATTGCTTTTGCGGTTAGATTCGATCTTCACTTTCATTTCGATCGTTATAATATATATATATGATCATCTATCTATATTTAACCTTTTTTCCTTCGCTATTCTTCATTACTAACATGTGTAAATATTTTGTATTCCATTGCGGTTAAGTTTAAAAGTTATTATTTTTCATTTAAAATCTCTTTCCAATTTTATTTATGTTCCTAAATTCCATATGAGTAAGTTTCCTTTGTTTGCCAACTTGATTTCCTCGATAACGCGTCTTTTGTCTGCCAGTAGCTTATTATGTATATCTGATTTAGCTATATATGTCTTAAATAATTTTTAAACTGTTTGTTTTTAGCACAAGCAATTAGAAAATGCTTTGTGAAAGATTTTTATTATTGTACTTTATCGAGGAGACTCGAGTTGACAATTTTAATAAAATTGGGAAGAAAAAACTTAGACTGCAAAAATATTATATCGTTTAATCTGTTTTTAGTGTCTAATTAGTTTTTCATTAATTTAGGGGAATAGCAGAGGCCATTAAAAACATTCTTAATATTTTAAAGTCATTAATTAAACATATTATTTAATTATCAAAAGCTTGAGTTTCCTAATTTTATTATAATACTTTATTTTACTTTTCCAATGATCCAGGCACACAAAACACATGTTTCTTAGTACTTTTATTGCACATTTAACTATTTAACTCTGTAGGTGTTCCCGTCCATGTCTCTACCTCTGTTGCTAAGCTTTGTGGCCAGTGAGAAAATAATTTATGTGTGTCTCAGATAATGTTGTTTGTTCGTAATTAGCCTCGAGAATAGGCAAATAGGGCAGAGGTCATAGTATTCTTGATTTAATATCTTGTGTATGGATGGCCTCGAGGTACTTTCGCCTAGTATTCGAACTGGGTTAAACCAACATACATCATCTGACTGCCACACTATATATATATATATTATAACAGGATGGCATATTTGATAGCCTTAGTTGAAGCACCAAATATAACGGAATGGCATTTAATCATTCCAGTTGATGTGTCAAATATAACATAATCGATTATATTTAATGCTTGGAAATCATTAACTTAATGCTTCACAGTTAGGTTCGCCAAATATAACAGAATGGATTATATTTAAAATCTAAGTTGGTCTTGTTAAATATAAGAAGATGATTAAATTCCCTAGAAAGAGGATATGCATTTCACTACAATCAGACTTTGGGTCTTCAGGTAGAATGCTAGAAATGAATCGATGAAATACTAAGTCCATGATTATATCTATCTTTATTATGCTAGCTCAATAATTTTTAAATAAGTTTTAATATAATTTAGACTAGTTCATCCATATCTCATCCCTCTTTCAGTCACCATTATGCCAAGATATTCAAACTCATGGAGAATTTGCAATTAGCTCTTTTCTGGGATAATTTTAAAACAAGTTATTATTTAATATGCCTTTATATAAGCATTAACTAATAATTGATATTCATATGATATTTATAATACTATCACATATATAATATAATTTAATAATGATTAGACAGAGATCAAGTTAATAAATCAATATTTAATAAACAATAAAAAAATATAATGTAATAGATAAATAAAATATTAATAAATAAATACGGATGAATTTTACCATTTTAAAAATGATAAAATTCAATACTATAATAAACTTTCAAAAATTAAAGAAAATAGTTCAAATTAGCAGATATATAAAAACAATATCTGGGTTCAAAAATTAATAATTTATGTAACTTATTAATTTATTTACTGTTCTTATTTATATGTTTCATAATTACTAATATATAAGTACTATTTACAATTGTATAACTTATATATTATATGTATTTTTGATAAATAAAATACATTAAACGTTTACAATATTACGTAGTAAATACAATATAATCCTGTTTAAAATATCTATTAAATAATAACTATTCTTTATATCCTTCATCTAATTTGATGAATTATGTCAAACTTTCAATTAATTATATTAAATATTGAATATAATTTTCCTATTAAGGTATAATGATGTGATGCCAAATTTGAAATAAAGATAATAATAGTAATAATAATAAACATATTAAAATAATATAAGCATTATTATAATATATATAAAATACATATTTTGCGGGTTCATCCGTGTTAAAAACTTTTAATATCAATTTACTGACGTTTCGACTTGGTCACACAAGCCATCCACAGAGTTATAAAACGGTAGAAAGACGGTTGTAGAGGCGCTACAATCACTGGTTTGAATAAAACATTAAAAATCCCACCAATAGCAAAAATGTTAAATTTAAGAATGTTTTTTAAAAAAATCTTTCCAAATAGGAGGAAGTTTGCACGTATCATCTCGCTTATTGATACAATCTGGCCTTTTAAGTATCTCAATGGCTTCTCTGATTTTGCATTGGTAGAGATTATCACATCTGGATATGATCCTGGTACTAGAAAAATCTATTTTTTTTCTAGTACCAGGATCATATCCAGATGTGATAATCTCTACCAATGCAAAATCAGAGAAGCCATTGAGATACTTAAAAGGCCAGATTGTATCAATAAGCGAGATGATACGTGCAAACTTCCTCCTATTTGGAAAGATTTTTTTAAAAAACATTCTTAAATTTAACATTTTTGCTATTGGTGGGATTTTTAATGTTTTATTCAAACCAGTGATTGTAGCGCCTCTACAACCATCTTTCTACCTTTTTATAACTCTGTGGATGGCTTGTGTGACCAAGTCGAAACGTCAGTAAATTGATATTAAAAGTTTTTAACACGGATGAACCCGCAAAATATGTATTTTATATATTTAACCCGTGCAAATCTTCATTTTAACATATATATATATATATATATAAATAAATAAAACTTATTTTCCAGAGTTGAGAGTAGATATTGAAGTCTATAGTTCATCATCCTAATGATCTTTTATGAAGTATATTATTAATCCATTGGTATAATGATGATTTTATTTATCCTTAATTGATAAACTGTTAATAATATCCAATGATTTGATTGATATGAAATAAAGTAAATATTCTTCGAATGTAGATGTTCTTATTCTCCATTTTTCTATTATCATTAGACATTCTATATATCCAATATTTCAAAATATTTTAAAATAGCATGCAAGGTTGGTTTCAAAACTTTTACGATATAATGCCATTCTACTCAAAGCACATTGAAATATTCTTTATATATATAATTATTTTAAATATAACAAAGTTTTAATATAACTTAGTTTCCAAAAAACTTAAACAGATGTTCTTTTCTTTTATATTGATATTCCTTTAAGATTTAATAAAAAATTAAAATATTTTCCTTGCAGACTTTTAATCCACAGATTATCTTAATTTGGAAAAGTTAATATTTAAATTCCAATCGTTGAACAGTAATATTTATAAAAGAAAAAGTTATTTTAAAGAGAAATGATTTTTTTTCTTCCCTTTTAATAACTGCTCGTGTGTTGTTACAAGTTCATGCTTAATTCAAATATTAATTGTTCAATAAACATTAAGATTTAATTTTATAAATATATATAAAATTATTCATTACTCAACTTCAAATCTGGCATTTTACTCAAAAGCTTAAGGTATGTATTATTTAAAGCTCACATGTATATATAAATAGTATATATATGTATACATAATAAAATAGTCAAATAAATTTTATATTTATAAATAATTTCATAAGAGATAAAAGCACGTTAGACCAATAATAATAATATAGTAAATAAAAATTACTATTATAATATATATATATATAGTAATGTTTTCCATCTTGTTAGGCCTCTATATGCTGTGCGAGTTGATCAAGTTATGTCAAAAAGAAGTAAGTTGTATTTCTATTTCTAAAAAATCATAACTAGATTTCCTGATCAACTTGGCCTAGCAATTGTTGCTAATTACACTATCCATGAAATCAGTGTTTAATTTATTTGATCAGGGTACCAGGATTCTGTAAAAGAACCTGCTGAAATCTGTCAAAACCCGTAAGGAGAATTATTTTTTTAAGATTATTATTCCTGGAGCTTATTCAAAACATATTGGCAAAGGTAAATTATGTTTTTAAATCTTACTAAACTAATAATAAATTTAATAATAAACACTAATAAATATTATTAATAATGTACAAATGAAAATTGCTATTAGAAATATTTTTATTCTAAGAGATTAAAAATCTGTTTAAGTTAAATTGCAAATTAAATAAACTGGAGAGAACACATACTAATCCAAACATGAATACATTAATAAAAGAAATAAATAACAGTTAAACAAAATAAATTAAGTTCTTGATTAAATAAGATTCTCTTGATCACTAAAATTAAAGTCCATATTGGGGTCCTATTACACGTATATTTTTAAGATGATTTGTTGACAATTTAGTCACAATCGGGAGTAATAAAGAGTCATAGCTTACTGGTAAGTTTAGTGGAAAAGTTGTAGCTTACTATGCATAGTTTTTTGGGTTAGAATGAGCTTAGCCATTGATTATTAGTTGATCTTGTAGTCTATTCTGAAGGCTAGTCACAGAAGATTTTCTAGTGTCCATCTTCTTAATGGTGTCAGCTAAAGCCCGGGTCTACTCCCACATGAAGGATTATTTCATCGTGAAGTGGCCTTGGATTTAATAATCCAAAACCAGCCAAAGGAAAAAACAGACAAAACAAGACATTCATCAAACTGGTCTCTGCCTTTTATACTAAAGGCCCAGTTTTCAGACTTCTGCGCATTCTTTTGTTTATCAAAAAATATATGCTGATAATTAATCTGGTAATTCCTTATAAAATTTACGTTACAAAGTTCTTTTTTTTTAGCAAATCCTTTGGCCTTCTTTAATTAACTAAAATATTTTTCTTTTAGCTTATCTTTTTACTTTTGGAATTCTTTTGTTCTCTCCAATTCTACTTTTATTTCTAATTACATAAAAAAATACGAAAGAACAATTTAACTTTCACTGTACATTTCTTTTTAAAAAAATAAATTATACTCAAAAAAAAAATCTAAATTTACTTTTATTATTTTTTTTAGCTTTTACCAAATGCCAATACATATTTGTACCATATATAAATAAACAGTACTATATATATATATATATATAACCACATATTTGTACCATATATAAATAAACAGTACTATATATATATATATATATAACCATAAGAAATCAGTCAACACTTAGACAATCCCAATATAGATAACAATCAACAATTTAAAACTGCTGTCAAGGCAACTTCATTCTAACAATAAAGGTGGAATCGCCACCTTTATTTATGGACTCATATATTTATATAGATACTAAAGATTGCAACTTGACCATAGAGATTGAAAATATTAATACAACGAAATTTAAATAAACTTCCTTAAACAGGTAAATATAACCTATTCTGAATATAGACTAATATATAGTCAATTATAATAACATTACAAATTGCAATTATAATCTTCAAACTGTATCTTATTTAAATAATAAATGTAATAATTCTCAAGGCTTAATGGATTTATAAATAACTATTAGAAATCAGTCAACACTTAGACAATTCCAATATAGAAAATAATCAACAATTTCAAACTGTTGTCAAGACAACATCCTTTTAACAGTAAAAGTGGAATTCTCACCTTCGTTTATAATCCCATATATTTATATAGACACTAAAGATTGCAACTTGACCACAAAGACTGAAATTATTGATGCAAAAAGTTTAAATAAACCTTCTTAAACAGTCAAATATAACCTATTCTGAATGGAAACTAATAAATAGTCAATGTTAACATTAAAAATTACAATTATAATTTTCAAATTGCACCCAAAGTATTACTTCAATAATAAGTATAATAATGATAAAGGCTAAATGGATTTGTAAGTAACCATTAGAAACTAGTCAACATTTAGTTAGTTCCAATGTACATCATTACCAACAATTTCAAACTGTTGTCAAGGCAACCTCTTTTTAACAATACAGGTGGAATCCCCACGTATTTATGATCCCATATATTTATATAAACACTAAATATTGCAACTTGACCATAAAGATTGAAATTCTTGATACAATATCGCTCCCTTGAAAGATGAAGCACTTATCAAGTTTAAGCTGTTTTTTTAATTATAGCTTTTTATATACTCCATACCTGCAATTTTTTTACATTTTATTCATGCATCTCAGATACAATTTCTTTTTAGGACTTTTATAATCTTTTGGAATAAAGTTTAACTGAAAATGTCCATGTATTGCTATGTTTTGTAGATACATGTTGGGATCTCAGCTCAATTTTACTTTCTTAATTCTTTCTACTTTGTGAACAATACCAGTTTGTTCTCTCAATTATGCAATTTGCATTTGATCTTTTCTTGTTATTCCAATATACATATGTCAATACTTCATTGAGTAGTCTGAAATATTTAGACTTTTTCTCTTATGATTTATGTATAGAATCTAGAAAAAATATATCTATTAAATTTTTTTATATTCAAACATGGGCATTCTTTTTTCCATATTAAATTATTTCTACAAAATTCAAACACGTATATATATGTATAATATTAAAAATGTACTGGGAATATTTCTAATTATGAGAAATATATTTTATTGCTTTTTATCGCAAATTTATGTGTTAATATTATTAATTGTCAGTTAAAGTAAAATAAACTGACTGATATCTCTATCTATATTTCAGTTACTGTCTAGATCTTAGATAAGTTGAAAGTTAAAATATCTGTTCACCACATTGCATTTGTTACCAAAACTTCATATATAAATCACTTTTTCTGATATGTGATGCATCGATGTTTAGAACTCTAGACATCTAATAGGATTATGATATATCTGAAATATATGTAACATAAGAGATTAATCTGTTTATTTTAATTTAAAAAATAAAAATGAGTAAATTATTTATTTCCAGACAAACATGATGTTTGAATACCAGGATAAAATGAGCTCACCTTCGCACAGAATTTTTTTTATATATAAATCTACCACTTGTACTAAGATATTAAGATACACTTTAGTTAGAGAAAAATTATATTAATGTTTAAATTTGCACTTGAAAGTGCTAAAGTATCCACCTTGTTCAACAAACACACACATAGATTCCGATCGACTTTTTATATTCCATGTTCTCTTTGTTCTTTAAAACACTGGATCTACATCACCAAATAATTATGAGATAACTGATAAATTTAAAATAGTTTGCATAGCTAAAATCTAAATTTTTAAAGTGTTCCAAAAACTATAACATATACAACAAAAAATTAAAGGTAAAAAATGAAAATATTTCCCCCACCAACACACTTTACAAGAAGTATTTTTTTTCTCCTTTCACTTGTTAAAAATTAATTTAAAAATAAACTTTGTATTCTTCATTAATATTGTTTAAAATGTTTTTATTTGATAAGCAATTGAAAGCATTAGACTTATAGTTGTTCATTTAAATTGTCTTAGGTAAATCTCCTAATATTCTTCATTTAGAGACCTCAGGCCATCTGTGATGGAAAAAAATAATGTGGGTATTTTAGACTGGTTTTGCAATGTCAATGCATGCAACCCATTAATTAATTGGCTGAAAATAAAAATGACTGTCTTTTATTTTAGGGTTCTTGTGAAGTCAAAAAGTAAATAAAAATAAGACAGAGTGTGGAAATCAAAAGAAATGTTTTATTTTAAGAGTTTTTCGTTATTGTTATAGTTTCAAAGTCATCCAGTTCATTTTTATTTTTTATGTCACTATCGGTTGGTTTCCTACACCTTGGAACGATCTTTTGAGAGGTGGTTGCATTGCTTTTTTTTGCTGATACCTGAATTAAAATGACTTTCACTTCATTTGTTAGGATAAATAAATTCAATTTTTCTTTATTTTTCCTTGACTACATCTGCAAATGCGAGCTTGTTTTTTTTTTAGCTTTCATTAGTGTTTTTGCTGCCTTAATTAGGTTATGTGATCTTTGATCCTCCATGTTTGCGTTGTTAATTTGTTAATGTCGGTTTTCAATTTAAAAATTATCAATTAAATTGTACTTACTTTTTCTGTTAGTTGATATCTATTAAATTAATATTACAATTTTTGATGTTATATATATATTTTTTTCTTGTTTTCTGATAGTTTTTATTAGACTTTAAATGGTTTGAGTATGGAGCGTTTTTACTTTATGCTGTTTAAGATCTAAGGCACTCTCTATTATTATTATTATTATTATTATTATTATTATTATTATTATTATTATTATTATTATTATTATTATTATTATTATTATTATTATTATTATTATTATTATTATTATTATTATTATTATTATTATTATTATTATTATTATTATTATTATTATTATTATTATTATTATTATTATTATTATTATTATTATTATTATTATTATTATTATTATTATTATTTATTTCGTTATTGTATTACTTTGATGACTTTGTTCCTTTTTTTTTTTTTGTCCATTTATCAAAAACACATTGCCATTTGTTTTTTTTCTACAACTTAGATTGCATGGCAAAAGTCCATTCACAGGACGTACTGTGCAATTACATGCTCAGTTCATGGGGGGGGGTGTTTCCAATTCAAACCTCCATTTTGTCTGCAAGAAGTAAATTTCAAATTGGTTCTTTCAACTACACAATATATGATCTATTTGGGCCAGTTAGTAGCGTTTGTGTATATGTAATGTTTTGGTGTTTTTAAAAAAATATTTTTACACATTTTTTGAAATAAATTTAACTCAGTGTCAAAGCATAATATAGATTTCTGTATATGTGTATATTTCTTTTTTTTCTTTTAAAAATATTTATCTTGGGTATTAGACCTTCATCACAGACAATATATTGCTTTGTCTTTTCACATTCATTGAAGCTGCCGATAACTTTGTAAATGATTCCCAAAATAATAAGATTACTAAGTTACCAGTGCATTGATACGAATGTGAAAAGGCACAATATGTTGTCCTATTATAGGACTAAACCCAAGTACCCATGAAAAGTTTTAATTATTTTTCAGTTTCTTAAGAATACAGCCAATGGAACAGGACCATCACCTTTAGCTCTTGTTGCTGTCTTTGAAACTGCAGTAAGATTGATGATTACAAAACAAATAAAATCTTTTAAATTTTTTACAAGGAGGGAAAAGACAAATTGACTATTATTTTTTCTTTTTTCGTTAAGAATTCTATATTGAGCGTCACCAAGTTGCATGTGATTATTTTTTTAAAACGTCGATTGTTAAGAATGTTAGAATATCATTTTTTTAAACTTCCTATTACATTTTAAAACATATTTTATTATTATTATTATTATTATTATTATTATTATTATTATTATTATTATTATTATAAATATAAGTATTGAACTGTCGTAATAAACAAATATATGAAATTATTGGTGAGTGTCTATGATTGCACTGATATTCTATCACGCACACTTACAACTATTCCACAATCATACTGATTTTGCTACTCTGAACTGTTATGCTCCTATTTTATAATCATGTTGGAATTGCATTTTGCTGAGTTGTTCTCACTGAAGATATTAAAAAAGTAATAGAATGCTTTTATTAGTGAATTTTGTTTTCTACATATTTTTCTTTTTATAATTATTGGTTTACTTTACTAATGAATTAAACAATTGAACTAAGACTACCTGTCTTAAGATATATATAATGCAACTTACAATAAGTGAATGTACATTTTGATGTGTGGATTTGTATATATATATATATATACAAATATATATATATATATATATATATATATAAAAATACAATATATATATATATATATATATATATATATATTGTGCCATTACAATTTAATCAGTAGCTAAATTTGTACTAATGTGCATGAATGAAAATGTAGAACCAAAATCATCATCACATTTTTATATAGTAAAGGAAGCTGTAGGGCATCCAAATTTAAACCCTACAGGATCAAGTCCAGAAAAACAGACGGAAAGAGAGTGGGGACAACAGTTATATTCTTTAGTTGTTTGCACACATTCAATTATTCAATAATCAATTTGTTGAATAGAGTTACAGAACATATATAGGCAATGTGTGTTAACAAAGCTAGCTAGTCATTTGTATGTATTAAATGTTAACTTTCTTTGAAACTAACATACACTTGATCGATTCTAATATCTTATTCTGTTTCTATTTTACTTTTCTATAATTGTAATTTGAATTGAAAAAGTTACAGATTTAATTTCAAATATTAGGGTTATAATTTCTAAACTAGCATTTATATTATTTTAATAAACAGTTCATGAATGGTTCGAATGATAAAGTATGTGGGTACATTACATACAGAAATTTACATTTGTTACATATTGAAATAAAAAGAGGAAAATCTGTTAATTTTTTTTTTGTCTGAGTCAACAATTTTATCTTATGATTGTTTGTCATTTTGGAGTTTAAGCTTGGTGAGTACTCTAATTTTGAAATTGTCTCATCCTAAAATCAAAAGAAAGAAGCTCCAATATTAGACGTTACAGATATGTGAGGAAAAGGGATTAAGACTATTTTTTTTCTTCAAGACAAAAGTTTGTCTGAAAACCAGGTGTGCAATTTTTTTTAAATGTTCCTAAAAAAGATTGCACTCTCCAGCTAAAAATGAATTGGTCAAAAATAGAAATAAAAAAATCGGATATAAAAGCAGTCTGAAAATCAGTTGACTGGGATAGCAGACTTTTAAAAATATTGAAGAGAAAAGACAAGCGTTTCAACTCTACAAAAATTCCCAATTTCAAGTCATTTTTTTTATATATTGAATTTTTAGAGGTTAAAGATATAAAAATGGTGGAGTAGAAATTTTTTTATATATATCTCATCTTTTACCAGACCATCAGCCTGAGGATCATATAGGAAAAAAAGAGCCTTGTCTGAATTAAAAAAAAAAATTCTACACTTTCAACTGACTGAGAGAGATAAGATGTTTTAAATAGAAAAAAGAAAACAGTCACCTGCATTTGAAGGACATCAAAAAAAAAAGATCAATCTACTGATAAATATTAATCATCAAGTCCAATAAACTGTTGCAGTGATTGAGTCTAAACCTAGGAAAATTTATAAATGTGAAGACAACTGCTATATTTCATCCACTACGAGATTCATGCTGAACAGGAAAATTTTAAAATTAATATAAGAATTTCTCAATAGTCCACTAAAGCAAATAACTGTATTAGAATCATCACCATCAAATAGTTATACACCTCAAGAAAGAGATAGTTCCAAAGAAAATGGAAATTGTTGTTGCAAAGGTATAAATATTTAACAGGACAAGTTTGAACCCTTAGAAGTTTGCCACAAAACAAAGGATCGGTAATATGACTTTTTATATCTATTTTCTTTATGATATCAGAGTCTTAATAAAATTTTAGCAATAAAGTAGTATATTTTATTTAAAGAACTTTTAAAGACAATTCAGATCGATTAAAACCAAGAATTAATGATTTTGTATGTACCAAAATTATGATTTTTTATTAATTTACAGTTATGAAATATTATTAATGTGTAAAATAATTTTTTTTTGGTATTATTATTTTGGTTTTAAATAATATTTTGGTTTTTACAGGGATAAACACACACATTCATAATAATACTTGTACCTGTGTATAATTGCGAGTGAATGTGAAGGAATAAGCAGTATTAAAATATTAAATTATTTTATTTTAAGAAAGTATAGGTTTCAGAGTGTAGAAGGTAGGGGGGTAGAAAGATACTTTGAAACTTGTTTCTGAAAAACTTACTCTTTCCAATTTCACTAACCTTTGTTTTTATTCATTCTGCTTTACATGTTAGATTTCTAAAGTTATGTGTGCTAAAAAAAAAATGTTTATTTTGTTTTATATATGACATGTTTTTCTTGTGGAGTGAAAATCTTGGTCAATTTGACATCCAATTTAATATATACATTATACCATTTACGGGAAAGGGGGAAGAATTTTAAATTAATAGTATGATTTCAAATAGTCAAGTATGATTATTTTTGTTATTATCCATATAAATTTTCATGTATGTCTAGAAATTTTTATGTATATGTTAGAAATACAGTAATAAATATTAGTTTGTTTTATTAAATGAGGCGTATATATGTTTCATTAAGAGTAGTCTTTATTAATTATGATCATTCATCATCAAGGTGAATATTAGCTATTTAAGTTCCAATTAGATATACTAAGATTAGCCACTAATTATTAATTTCTGAAACTAAATTTTATGATTAGACTTAGTCCTAAAGCTGTGGTTGAAACCATTATCATTATCATTGTCATCATCATCATCATCACGTTTTACTTAATGAGATAGATAAATGTTTAAAGGCCATGACTAAATAGTGATTTCATGGTATTTGGTCAACATTTGTGAATAATTGTAATAACCACCACTCCATCATCTATATCATGCCAGGATGAGTGAATTGCCATCCTAAATTAATAGTAATCTGAGCTAGTAAAACTTATTAAAAAAGATATTGAAACCATTTATTATGTTAAGATCTAGGAAATGATTTCTGTATGATAAATTTATATATGCCACTTTAGTTTAAGGATGATTTATGTTTACCTAAATATTAGTGCATACAGTGATATGGATCTAAAAGCAAAATCCTCCATTTTAGTAGAAATAAAGTACCAAAAGGGATTTAAACCCAGTCCATGTGAAAAGGTTATAAAAGATAACTGTGTCTAGGTTTAGATAATCTAGTGGCACCCTGCTAGACCATATTTACTTGTTATTTATTTAAATATGCACTTGGCATCCAGCCAAGAGATGAAAGTGAACAAAATCTACCATCTGTATACCTGAGAAGTTATTTTATTGAGTTACCAGTGTACTCACCTACTTGATGATATTTCCTGAGTTATAGTAGTTCGTTCTTAATAATTGTTTATAGTTTCTACTTGTTTATTGATGATACAATGCCTGCCTAACTAGGGCTTGAAATAGGCCAGACACCTTAAATGACTAGTCTACAGGCATTATTGTTTATAATGATTGATATTGTGATATCTTTAGAAATCTAATTATACAAATATATTTCATTAAATCCAATGATATTTTAATATATTTGTTCCATGACTATTATAAAATGACTAGTATAAAATGGTAAAATGGTGATATTTATATTTGAATCTTTTTTACCTTTATTTATATTTGAATTCTTTTGAGCAATTATTTAAATTACAATGGATTTTTGATCTCGTAATTAAGTTACAATATATATATATTGTAACGATCCAGAGAATGTGGACTTACGTAAACTGCACTACAGGGCGCCATCTAGGCATTTGAACCTAGAAAAATTTATAAAGTAGGCAGATACGTAAATCAAAAAAAAATTATTTTTTTTTTTTTAATTTTGATTCCGGTCGTTAGCCCATGTCACTAGCTCAGTGGAATAGCAGAGATTTAATAATATACTCTATATAATATACTCTAAGAGTATATAAAAAAAAGAATAAAATAAGCCACTGCCAGTAATTAACACACAAACATTTATTTATTTCACATATATATAAGATTTAAAATTATTTTAGTATTAGTTTTACATTTCAAAATTTAACCTACATTTTTAACTTTGATTTTTGACTTTAATTTACATTTAATTACTATTATATTCTAATTTTACATTTTAATTAAGTTCGCACAGATAAATTTATGAAAGCTTGTTTATAATGTTGAATATAGATCGGTTACATAGATTTCACGGTCAAAAACATTTCAAAATAAACATAAATGATCAAAATACAAAATTATTGATTACTGACAATTGCGGAGGGAAATTTATACGTAAACCAATAGTATTCACCATAAGATACTTGCATTGTCACCAATAACTTAAAAGACATCTGAATAAATACATTTTAGATACTCACCAGTAAGGTATCATTATTTATCGAATGTCTATATATTTTGATCAAATATGAAATCCAAAACATAATTAACCGATAACGAATCCATGCAAACGTCCATAAACAACTTAAATTTAATGCATTTTTATTTAGTGTCAAGTATGAATAGACTACATAAATTTGCTTTTGAAAATAAACATTCTATCCCTATTTAACCTTAGGCTAAAAATCGCAGCCAAACTGGCGCCAATCCATCTGATATATCGATGTATTCAATGTAATACGAAATAAAACGGCACCAAAAAGTTAAGAGAAGAAATTGCCTCTAGTCAAATAGGAATATGACATCTATCTGACAAGAAGAGCAATAAAAAAAAAACTCCATAGAAAGGAACTGCGCTTTGCGTCTTATAATTCCTTCCATAGGCAAAATGGGAGAGTGCGGCGTATGGAGCGATTCTGCCAGTAGCGAATCTCCGACTACATTTACTAACTACATCAATATATCCAATCCATTGACCCAATTTAACAACGACACAAATAACCTAAGATTACCCTCTCCTAATATAACTTTACAAATCTATACAGCCATTCACGTCCGACTTAAGTTTAACATTTATATAATTAATTTAACGAAAAATAAAAAATCATGATAAAACTTAAAGAACAAAAAATAAATAAATGGAAATGATTTTACATAAATAAAAAAAAAATACATCAAATAACACTATTAATAAAGAATTTAGTTTGTTCAGATAGGATTCTATTTGTAACAAAAAAACTAGGAAAGTTTAAAATTTAAAGTTCTTAGTGTTTTCAAATTAATATTGTTCTTTATATTTTATAAAGTTCTTATGGTTTTAGAAATGTTCATTTTTTACAGTTGCTTGCCATTTGAAATCCAGCGTTAAATTTCCCGATGATCCTGTGGTCCTCTGAATATAAGAAAAGCGATGTTTCATTTTTCCATTTTATAACAACTGAAGGGATTGAACATGCGTCTTTTTCAATCTCTTCTCCTTCACTTCCGCACTAACACATATCTGTCACATCGTAAATAATCAATAATAACCAATCACTAATTAATAATTTCCAAATTTTCCTTTTATACGTATTCGAAGGATTGACTTGGCATTATGTCATCGATGTGATGATCCTTTCGCTGAGGTCCGATTTCCCGATGGATTTCTTTCATTGGCTATTTGTTTCTATTGTTTTCCTATCTGACCGATGTTTTTACATTTAAATGCCCAAGGCTGGTTTACATTTAACTAATTAACAATCATTTCCATTTCTGATTAATTTCTGTGTTTTTCAAGATTAAAGATATATTTTTATCTCTAAATCTTTTTAAGTTTTTGTTTTTAAAATACCTTTTCTATTTTTAATAGTTTTATTTTAATAATTTTTTTTATCTGTGCGATTTAATATATACGAGTTTAAGATGATATTTAATTTTAATTTTTAATTCTTAAAGAAAATTTTTAAATGCGAACTTTTTAATTTACTTTCATGTTTAATAAATATAAAAAAAAAACAATGTAACGAACATCTGTGCTCGTTACAATATATATATATATAATCAGGTTATTATTCCGACATGCCTAAAATGCTAGTTAGGAAACAGATTAATACAATGAGCTAAAGTCAGAAGTAATTTAAAAATACATATAGGTAATGTTTTTCTTTGTAATAATTATTGATTGACAATAATGTATGAACTAGCATTCAAAAATCAATTGTTGGTATTAAAATATTTTTTACACTCTGATTTACAGTGATAAATTAAATGATACAAGGTATGAAAAAAAAAAAGGAAGGAATCCTCAAATTTTCAAAGTCAATAAATCAAATGTACAAAATATTAATATACATATAAGAGTTTATTATTTATGAAATTAATACAAAATTATATATTAAAAAATTAATAATTAAAATTATCTTCCGATGCCATACCTTATTGATTTTGAGTGAATATTCTAATTAAATGCAGAAACGTGAGTAATATATGACTTATTGTGTCCAATATACATAATTGTAAATTAGCTAATGAGGTTACAACAAAATAATTTGGGAATTACAAATGGGTTAGTTAGGAATTATTTAATGCACCATATAGCAAGACTAGCTTATAAAAATATACTATTTGCAGAAACTGAACTGCAGAAGTTCCTTCAGCAATCTTATTTGTATCCATTGGAAAAATGTTAAATAAACCGTGTAATATTTATGGTTTTAGGAATTTTTAGGTTGTATATGTATTTGAAATATTATTTTTTCCTCAGTTAATAAATAAAATGAGGATAGATTTTCCATCATAAATGTTAATAATAATAATTTGTCACTTCCGGTTTGTAATGTCCAGTCATACAAGGTCTTTACCTGCTTAAATTTGATGAGAATTAGGCAATACGAATCAAAATAAAAGATGGGGAAGAAGAGTAAAAAAAAACCCAGAAGTCAAAGTAAGTATTACTAATGATAAAGATAAGCTCAAGGATTTAGTTAGTATTAATTTGGAAGAAATTAAAAATGGCAAAGATAAAATGTCCGAAATTAGAAAAAATTAATGGCGATACTGAATTAAATAAATTTAGAGATGAAAGTGATTGTAATAGTATTAATGTTAAACTGCAACCATTGCAAACAAAAAATCATGGGAGTAAGACTTCAGGCATTGATAGAGAAAATACTAGAACAATACTTGACGGTGGCTCACATAATAATGTTGGATTAGAAAGATCAGAGTGGAAAATATTAAAACATAGTAAGAGAAGGAAAATAGATAATGATGGAAGTTATGACTTGCCGGATGAGCAGAGTACACAAAATACTTCAATAAAACAAATCACAGCTAGTGCAAAATTAATAAAAATAGTAAGTGAATCGGATAACCAAAAAGAATTAATTAAAAAAAGCAACAACAAATTTTGCTGAACTTAATGATAACGTTCCAGAAAATAAAAGCACAAATAGACTTACCATTAAATCTTTTGTTACTTTAAACTCTTATTGGAAAAAAATTTTCATAAGCTGCATGTCACCAAGTACATCAATTTTTAGTTTAGTTATGCAAACAAATGACACTAAAGGAGAATCTTAATGAATATTTAAAAGCACTTGATGCCCAGGATTTGATTAGCACGGTTAAATATATGGCCTTTTTCCTGGTAGAAGATTTGTTTCAATAGAATATTTCAATAATGAACAAAAAGAAAGAGCAGAAAACTTAATTAAAGAAATACAAAAAAAAATTTACTATGTAACAAAAGATCCAAACCCATTAATTTATGGAAGAATATTACACACTCCACTGAGTTTCAATATTGAATATTTTAAAATGCAGATAGGCAATTATGCCGAGGTAATAAATATGGAAAGGGAAATGACGGCAGATATAGCCTTTCAAATTCCATCAAATGCATGGAGGGTAGTGCTAAAGTTGAAGAAACGTGTAATGAAAGAACAGCTTCCACATAGGTTATTAAAGGATCAAATGCCTATTTCCTAAGTTATAAGGGGTAGACCACCTTTGTGTTTTAGATGTGACAAAGTTGGTCATATTGCAGTGATGTGTGATATGGGGAATTGCATAAAATGTAATAAATTTGACTGAATGAATCACCTATGTAATAATTCGCCTATAAAGACATGGGCTAATAGAGTTAATAACAATAGAGAAGAGAATAAATTGTATGAACAACATATATATAATGAAATTAATACAGATATATTAACTGATGGTGAGCATTTATCAGTTGAACCTGACACACATGCTGATAGTAGTAAAACCTCTGAAGATAATTATGACACTGACTCATGAATGGAAAGTGTGGTGGAAGTCAGGGATATCATAACTCTATTGGTAGAATCTCTCAAACAACAAGTAAAAAGGAATGCAGAAGAAAAACCAACATGGAAGATGTAGCTGATGAGGGCAATAATAATAATAAGCAGGCAAATATTGATGTGCTAACATTGCCTATTCAGGATAGAGAACCTTTAAATGATGATGTAAATGATAAGGAATATGATGAAAAAAAAACTAAATTAAAAGAGGATAATTTGTGGAGTAATATTCATATAAAATGACAAATCTATTGCCAAATCATGAATAAATCACTAAATATAATATCAATTAATGTAAGAGGTATGAATGGAAGTGAAAAAGCAGATAAGGTTGTGGATTACATAACATCTCAGAAATATGATATTATAATTTTAACTGAAACAAAGATTAGTGACAAAACATCCCCATGGATTATTGAAAAACTCGCAAATAAAAATTTATTTTTGTACAAACCTAACAAGAAATCATCACAAGGAGTGGTAGTGCTAATAAATATGAGCACAGCTATAAGAAATATACAAATAATATTGTTACAAGTAAACTATGTAGTGGTGTCTTTTGTCATTTTTGACCAGATTTATTACCTAATTGTGGTGTACTCGATTTCTAAGGGTAATGATATACTTAACGTGATTCATAGCATTCAGAATAAGTTGTTACAAAAGCTTGGTATTGTTGTAGTGGGAGGTGATTTTAATTGCTCTTACCAGAATATTCTCAAACTCCTAGAACAGAAATTGGAAATGATTGCTGCATACCCATTGAAAATGAAATATGGCAAAGATGCTTATTCATTTTTTAACAGTAGATACTCCTCACTGATTGATTTGTTCTTTGTATACAGTGCTAAAGTTAAGGACTCATTTATGGCTATTTCTTTGGTAGCCTTCTCGTACCATTTAAGAATACTTCTCCAGATAAAGAATTATAGTTTAGTTAAAAATAAAAGATATGCCTTTACTATAAAGAAGAACATTAGGAGTCAGATATTTCTTTTGGTTGATCAGATATTTAACATTATCATTGTGTCGAATTATTACAATTGGATTTCAAACCTGCCTCCATGTATTGCTTGGAATAAATTCAAAAAAATTATTTCAGACTTGTTCTCTGATAATTCGAATAATATAATGTCCCAAAATCAAATGAAAAATAAAATTATAGAGATTAATAAAACAATGAGTGTCATTTCTGAATTGGGAGAAAATAAAGACCTGGTTGGTAAACTATAATAAGAATGTAATAATATATATAGCAGAATGCATGAAGGTACATATACATTAAGACTAAGGAAATTAATTCTGGGGCTTGGACAAATATTAAAACCAACAATTAATTATGCAAAAATTTATGTACCTCACACAAATGGTATAGCATCTATGAAGACAATAGAAGATTCTCTAATATCAGGTGATGAGGTTGATGAATATATGGTTGAAAGACTGAAACAGACCATGGGTAATTGGGACATTGATGGTCATCAATATAGGATAATGACAAAGCAAACAGGGAAGGAATATATTTCGTGTCAAGAAATTACAGATGAAATTAATAGATTGAAAATGCAAACAGTATTGGTTAATAATGCCATCCCAACATCCACTTATCTTATGATAGGGCATATGTTAAAATATTTTAATCAGATGTGCTCACAAATATTTGAATGGCCAAGCATAAATAAAAGAGTAATCTTTAGTGTTAAAAAAGAAAGGAGCACATTAATACGTAAATCTGAAGACCTAAGAAATATATCGATTGAAGATATAGATTATAAAATACTGGCTAAAATCCTACAAAAAAAATTGTTTAAAAGTGTCAATGATAAAATTTCAACAGCACATCATGCTGTGAAATGTAAGAGAGCAATAAATGCAGCTCTTAAAATACAAGAAGCTATCAAGTTTGCTAAGGCCTTGAATCTGACTCAGTACTTTGCATTGAAAATTGTTTTTAAATCTGCATTTGACTTGATTGACTGGGCTTATTTATTTAATGTCCTAAATGGGCTGATAAAAGATGATCAATATTTAATAAATGCAATAATTAATTATATTACTACTAATAAAATTTCTTATATAAACTTTATGAGGAGGTCAGAGTTCTTTATCCCCAGTAAAGGTATCCCACAGGGTTCTCCATTGGCAGCACTCCTATTTGCTATTTATGTGGACCCTATAGTAAAGGAAATAGAAAAAATAATTAATGGAATCTACCTGCCCCATTTGGGAGTTTCAATAAAAGTAACGGCCTTTATAGATGGCATAATAATAATTTTCGAAAACAGCTATAATATTGATATGGTTATAAATAAGATTAGAAAATTCCAACAGGCTACAGGATCAGTAGTACAGTTTGCTAAATCAGCAGCTTGGCAATTGGCAACAGGGAAAAGAATACCAAGTGAGTTTTTAGCTCAGCCTAAGTCATTTCTTGGCCTCCTCCTTTACTTATCCAAAACTAAAATGAATCGTCAGTTAAATCAACTCGTAACAAAAAAATAGAAGTTTAATAGTTTTTCATATTTTAAACTCTATGAAGTGACTAGAACCAAGATTTTCAATGCAATTGCAATAGGAGTACTTAGTTAGTATGGACCTTGGTTGAAACTTTACAACAAAACGATCCTAAAGATTATACAGATGGCAAAAAAGTTCATATGGGGGAAGAAATCTAGCCTCCTCTCAACCTCTGTACTCCAGCAACCAATAGATAAAGGTGGGCATAACTTAATTGACCCAAAAGCTTATATTGATTTTATTACTGCCAGGGCATATTTGAATGTAATGAAGGATCAGTCCTTTAGTCCCCCAATGGGAGATATAAGAATTTACAATGAAATGGGAGCTGGGAGAAGATCTCATCTTGCTGACATGTTTATAACATACAAAGATTTACAAGATGATCTAAATGTCCAAAGTCTAGATGGAATAAAATATAAATATTTAACAAAAGGAGATTATCAAAATGAGAATGCATGGTTGGGGTGTTCACTGAAAAGTGTTCTTAAAAAATTCCACTCGATATATACACCTCAAGCATCCATGAAGTTTATTTTTAAGCTGATAAATGAAATCCTGCTGACTACCGACTACCTTAATAAAAGGCCAGGGATGGGGTTGGATGATGTATGTATGTTTTGTAAGAAGAGAAAATAATCATTTATGCACCTTTTTGAGGAATGCCAGGCATTCAGGGATATGAGATCACAAGTCTTTCATATGCCAATAATAGATCTAAAGGATCTGTTAAAAATGTGTGATTAAGTTCAATCTGCATAATGCAATGGTTATAATCCATGCATTAAAAACAATATGGCTAATTAGATGTTCTTTGGTATTTGGCAATTAAAAATTTAACTGGCCGAGAAATCTGGAGAGAGATTGGAGTGATTTCTTTAACCTAGGTTTAAAATATTGGCCAAAAATATTATAGAATCGGTGTGGGGAAGATCTGCTCTATCCACATGTGAAATATGGTAGGTGAACATCATTTTCAGTCTAAGAATATATTAGTAAGGTAAAGAAAGGTGACATGTAAATCACTGAGGAAAATACCTCGAGTATTATGATAGTAGTTGAAGAAATGTTGTTAGAGAAACTTAATATAACCTTAGTAATTATGTAAATTTCATTGGTTTTAATAAAGAATATTACTTTAAATTAAAAATAAATGTTAATAATTTGCAAAATAACTTTGATGCAATAATAAGATTTTAGAATTCAGATTTAATATTTAGTTTATTCACTTAGGACCTAGTGCATTTTTATAAATATCTTTGGGGAGCTTAAACTATTTAAGCATAACTATATCATATTCATATGCATAGAGTCACTTTAAGAAACATCAAATAATAGCTTTCAGAAATTGATAATAAAGAAATGCATAGCCAGACATTTTACAATAGACTCTCTAACTGTCTTTAAATTAAAAAAATAATTCTGTCAGTATTGTGCGGCATATTTTGCTTTTCTTAGAATTTATTGACGATTTCACTTTCTCATTTCTTTCCATGAAGTCAGTGATATCTGTTGATATTTCAACTATGGATTTTTACATTAGATCTACGTTTGTTATTCCCAATTTACATCTCTCACTCTATACTTTATTGAGTAATCTGAAGTATCTGTAGACTTTTTCTCTTATGAGATCAAATCATTGATTTTTATGTAAGAACTAGAAAATGTATCTATTAAAAACTTTCCCTTACAATCATGGATATATTCTCTTTTAACATTAAATTATTTTTACAAAATGCACACCTACATGTATGTATAATATTTAAATTGTACTGAGAATATTTTTAACTAATGGGTAACATATTTTCGTGATTTTTACTGCAAATTTAAATGTTAATATCACTAACTATTAGTTAAAGTAAAATAAACAGATTGATATCTCACCCTATCTGTCTTTCCATTACAACTTAGCCATCAGATAAGCTATCTTGCTATCCAAATGGAATTAATAACAATCAAATGGATAGCTCACAACTAAATAATTGCTGACAATTAGTTAACAAAATAATAATCATTGCTTTGCAGCTTTTAGAAACCGTCTTTACATTTTCATTCCTTTGTTCACAGATATTTTTAAAATGTTTTTTAAAATATTGTGCTATTTTTACAGAGATTTATTTCTATTTATAGTTAAGAAATTAATAACAATAAAGTTTCTTTTTATATAAATTAAGTATGAGTAAAAATAAATTTTAATGAAATTATTTAGAAAAAAGAAATCAGATATATATATATTATAAATATATGCATATACAATGAAGTCATAATATATACTGAATAGTATATCTTACTTGTTATAAGCTATCAAAAATAAATATACAAAACAATAAATATAAATAAACAAAAATATAAATATTAAAATTTATGAATTCAATAATTTTAATGATATGCAGAAGTCATTTTTTATTTGGAAGCAGTATATTACATGATCATGTTTATTAATAATGGTTATTCAGATTGCAAGAAAACATATTTTAGGATTGATTTATGTTGTATAATAAAATGTAAAAGCTTTTCAAAATTTAAAAAAATTCATAAAATATTTTTGATAGTTGTAAAATATAAATTAGCATTTAGTAGTGATAGAAAAAAGAATTATAAAATACTCTTGTGTTGCATCCAAAAATATAAAGTTTGAATGTTTGATTGAAAATTCTAAATATAGGCAAATAGAAATACAGAATGGATTCCAAACTTAATACAGATTTGAAAACATCAAACACTTAGAGTGAGTATAGTGTGCTGATAAAAAAAACTCCTATAGTATTTCTATAGAAAAATTAAATTATTAACAGAAAATAATATTACTCATGACAATTTATTTGTAATAACAATCTAACCTTTTTTTTTCATTTTATTTTTATTTTTAAAAAATTCTGTATAATAAATGAATGTAAATGAATGAATGAATGAATTCACATAATATATATGCATATGTACTTTTTCAATTTATTATTAATAATTACATTATTATTTTTTTAATTTTGTTTTTACTATAATCTTAATTTATATATGTATACTATACATACAAAAAATCATCTATCTTAAATATGTGCTTGTAAAGGGCTCATGCCTATGCAGTTTAATAAAATAATATGTATTCTATTGGAAAAGAAGTTGATCAACAAAATGTGAGCTATTATATGCAATGTATAATGTATAAAAGAGTGGCTTATAGCAACATATAGAATATATCGTGATTCCATTATATAAATAAAATAGATTTGTTATCTATTTAAATAAAATTTAGAAATATAGGATTTAATTAATAACACTGCTTTGAGGCACTCCAATGAAGCCATAATATGGTAATGATAATTTTAGTTAAACTTCACACAAGATATCCTTTCTTTAAGGAAAGATTCAAACTAATTAATTAATATTTTGAAAAAACCTATCATACATAGCTTTCTAAGAAAAAAATTATGATTAACTTTACCAAAAGTTTTTGGACATATCAAAATAAACAACAATCAACCTATATTGATCTTCAATTAAATTGGAAATGTGATCAAACATATTTAGCATATTAGTTACAAGGACCTATTAGGTAACAACTATGTTGCTTTGATGCCAGACCTTGTTGATATCCATATCAATTTTATTATATAAGCATCTTTCAAATTTTGGGTATCATTGTGTAAAACTGAAATAGGCCTGTAGTCAATTATTGAAATTCTAGATCTTTTTTTAAAGATAGGTGCAACTTTAGCAATTTTAGGGGACTTGGAAAAAAATACCATTCTGTTAAAGAGAATTTAAAAATAGGCAAAAGAAGAAAAAATATATATTCAGTACATCTTTTATAAGTGAAAGCTGGAATATTTTCAACAACCATACTATATTCTAATTTAAGCTACTTAATAGCACAAATAATGTCAGAATCAACAAATGGACTAAATGCTATCTTTTCATGAATTATATCATTAGTTTTAGTCATATCTGCAAGAGATTTTGCTTGTTTAAAAAACTCTGAAAAATAAAGACAAAAATGATCTGCAACAAGATTTGAATAGTTATTATTTTGTAATTTTCTTTTAGTAATAGCTAAATCTTTGACGAGAGACCAAAATTGCTTAGGTTTATCACAAATACTTTTGTATGAATTTTTGAAAAATCTCTATGATATATAATCTTGGATAATCTGCAGAAAGGAGTTTGATATTAACTGAAAGGAAACCCTTTGATTACTCTTGAAGGACTTAAAGAAACCCAGCAAGGCAAATTTTTAATGTCAACTCCATACATTGCAGTTGTTATTACTATGTGATTATTCATAAACATGAATGTGCTGCTCATCAGCACACATTAGCCAATGTGGTTACTTTATTGGCTTTTTACTTCTGAGTTTAAGATCAGGAAACACCATGGTCTTTCTTCTAAGTTGCCTGATAAGGTGGAATGAATGTATGTGTAAATGATAAATATTTTTTCAATATATATATATATATATATATATATATATATATATATATATATATATATATATATATATATATATATATATATATATATATATACACCAATCATGACAGACAAAAAATAAATCAAGGCCCTTATTTCCAGGAGGCTGTATACTCACCAATCAAGGCAGCAGTTGGTGGCCAAAGGTGGAGGGCGCTATTAATCCCTTGATTGTGAACCCAGGCTGCCATTTGATGATGGCATTTTATTTAAGTACTTACAACTGCAGATCACTTTCAAGTGAAGAAAAATTGCAAGAATTAGAAGAGCTGTCTTATATGAAATAGTACATTATTGGACTTTGCGAAATAAGAAAAAAGGTAGAGACAATTGACTTAAAAAGTGAACATGTACTCTACTATAAAGGCACAAATATTGGAAATACAAGTGGAGTAGGATTCATTATAAACAAAAAATGGAAGAAAAACATTGTGGAGATTGAAGGTGTATGGACAGATTGGTGAGATTAGTTATATAACTTAGTAGCAGATACCAAATGCAGATAATTCAGGTTTATACCCCAACAAGTTCTCATAGTGATGAAATAGTAGAGGATTTTTATATGGATATACAAAACATTTTTGAACAGCAGCATTTTAAAATTGCTATGAGAGACGTTAATGCTAGAATTGGTAAATAAATGAAAGATAAAAGTGCTGTAGGTAATTTTGGTTATGGAAAGAGGACATAGACTTGTGGAGTTTGCAGAAAAAGAAAAACTTTATATTATGAATTTTTTTATGAGAAAAATGTTAAAAGAAAATGAACATGAATCATCCAAATGAAGGTACAGTAAAATTGGATTATATTTTGACTAACATAAAATAAATATTTCAAGATTGTAGTTCTTAATAAATTTAACACAGAAAGTGATAATCGATTAGTAAGATGTAAGATACGTGTTAATGCAAAACTAGAGAGATAAAAATTATTAAGAAAAACAATATTTACAGTTGATATTCCTAATCTTCAGAAAAACACTAATGAATTTAAATTAGAACTTACAAATTGGTTTAAAGTATTAGTAGATTTTGAATAAAATTCAGATTTGAATGAAATTAATAAGAAAATAAAGGATACACTTAGAAAACTCCAATCGAAATAGCTGACAGAAAAAATCAGCAATTGTCCAATAAAATTTCTACTGAGATTAGAAAATTTATGAAGAAAAGAAAAAATATGAAGATATACAAAAATGATGCATTAAAAAGGATTGAATACCTAGAATTTTATAAAATAGTGCGAAAAACAATTGAAAATGATATAAGAAAGTATAACGGTGAACTAGTAAGGAAAGCTGTAAAAGAGAATAAAAGTCTCAAGAATGTAAAACAACATTTTTGGTAGGAAATAAGAAAAAAGATGGAATTATTACTAAAAACAGAGATGGCATCATGAAATGGGTAAAAGACTTCTATAAAAAATTATATACGAATAAAGAACAAGCACCTCTTATATCTATTATATTTTCCGAATTGCCCAGAATTTTAAATGAAGAAGTGAGGCATGCAATTAAATTTATGAAGAAAGGAAATGCTCCAAGTAATGATAGAATTATAATTGATATATTAAAAGAAACAGGTGAAGAAATATAATTTTTTTTAGCAAAGTTATATACTAAATGTCTAAATGATAAAGATGTGTCCAGATGATTGGAAGCATGCAGAATTAATATTAATATTTAAAAACGTTGATAAAAAGGTAGTAGAAATTACAGACCTATCAGCCTTTTATCAGTTTTATACAAACTTTTTTACTGAGACAATTACAACTCGTTTACAGAGAACATTGGATTTCCACCAACCAAGAGAACAAGCTGGATTTAAAAGTGGTTTTAATATAGTAGGTCATATCTAGGTATTGAGAAAAGTTATAAAAAAAACAAATGAATATATTTTGCCATTATCTTTTGGATTCATAGATTATGAAAAGGCATTTGATTCTATAAACATTTCTTCAGTGATTAAAGGATTGGATCATCAAGGTATAGATCCAGGATAGTATCATATTTTAAATAATATTTATAAAAATGCAACAGCAACAATTAGATTACATAATGGTGCTAGGAAAGTGAACATTGAGAAGGGTGTAAGACAGGGTAACTCCATATCTCAAAAACTTTTCACAACAGTGCTACAAGAAGTATTTTGTGGATTAAAATAGGAAGCTAAAGGAGTGAAAGTAAATGGAGATTATTTAATTCATTTAGATTTTGCAGATGATGTAGTTGTATTTGAAAATAATGCTTTAGAGCTTTAGGCAATGTTGCAGGAGTTATAAGATGAAAGAAGGAACATAGGACTAAAGATAAATGTTAAAAAGACTAAAGTAATGTTCAATAGATTTTCTCAAAATATGAAAATAAAGATTGATTATGATGAGTTCGAAGAATTTAACAGCTACAAATATCTTAGTCAGGTTATTAATATAGATGGAAACATAATGGATGAAATTACTCATAGAATTAAACTTGGTTGGAGTGCTGATACTAAAAGCAAATATGCCTATGTATTTGAAAAGGAAGGTTTTTAATAAATGTGGTTCCCAGTTTTTACTTATGGATCTGAGACTTGAACACTTAAATAGAAATCAGAGACTTTAGACACTCAAAGAAATATTGAGAGATGCATTTTATGAGTAATAAGAAGAGATCAAAAATGCATTATATGAGTAAGAGAACAAACTGATGTTACTGACTTCCTTGAAAGAAATTAAAAGAGTGAAGTGCAGTTGGGCTGGATATATTGCTAGAAGAGATAATAATATATGGACATTTGAAATCTTAAACTGGATTCCAAGAGATTGTAAAAGACCCAGAAAGAGACCAAATGTGAGATGGATGGATAAAATAAGAAAGTGTGCAGGGTCATGTGGAGAAGAGAAGCTAAACATCAAAGAAGATGAATTGAACTTGGAGAGACCTTCATCCTGCAATGGATTGATAATGGTCGATGATGATGATGAAACTTTTATAATTTATAAAATTGTTATAATTTAACTTATTTGCTTTACATTATTCCCGATGTGAAATGATTTCCTTTTAATAATTTCTTTAAAAGAGATTGAAATCAGATAGGAAAACGATTATTTAAAAAAATTTCCTTAGAATATATTTGTCAGTTAGCTCACTAAATGATTATTCAAAAATCTGCAAACATCAATCTACATCTGAAACGTTTTCAGTTGAAGTTAGATAATTTTAAACAAATATCTAAATAATTTTTTTTTATACTTTTTTTTAATAGCACTAAAAGAACGTGCTATTAATTGAACATTGATATAACATTCTGAGAAAAAAAGGATGATGTAAATCAATGGAAAAAGAAATAGAAGTAGTTAAACATTCGAGTGTAGAGAAATTACTAAAAATATAGTCTAGTGTGTGGTTGTTACTATTAGTATAGGGATTAAATTGTTTTGGATTTAAGAAATTACAAAACTGAATCATTCTCAATGCTTTAGGTAAAAATGAGATTGAATCTACAACAGTCTTACCTCACTATATATCAGGAATATTAAAATCACCAATAATAATAATACAGGATTTCTATTTGATTAAAAAGTCTTCAAAAATACAAAGTATTTCATTCAATTCTAAAAAAAATAATGTTGGTTTTATGTAGACAGAAACAAAAAAAAAATTAACATTATTTTCCAAACATATTTCACACTAAGTAGCGTCACAAGATGATGATGAAATAGAAACATATATATAAATTACTTTTAAGATCAATGACGATGACTATCTCTGGGAGAAACCTCAGAAGAGCTATCTGTTCAAACTACATTATATCTTTTATCCATAAAAATATCTTCTAAAATGTGATAAGAAAGCCATGTTTCTGAGATAAAAATAAGATCAAAATTTTCTGAACTGAAGAACTGATTAATTTTTGCAATCTTAGTTCTTGTTTTACGAATATTTATATAGAAACAAGAAAATCCAAACATAATACCAAAAAATATAGAATAACAAAAAGTATAGAATAATAATAATAATAATAATAATAATAATAACAGCAGCAACAACAACGACAACAACAACAACAATAATAATAATAAAATATTAATAATAATAATAATAATAATAATCAACAACAGCAGCAACAACAACGACAACAACAACAACAACAACAACAATAATAATCGTCTGAATTACATCATTTTTATTCTAACACTTACTTCGGGCAGAAGTTTGTATTGTTTTCAAGTATTTTATGTACAGAAGATTTTTACTTTCAAGAAAGAATCGTTTGCCTTGAAGTACAAATATATGTGATTCATAGGTCATATATGCAATCATATCTAAAATGTTTTTCATAAATATATTTTCAATATTGCCTAATAAAAAAATTTTTTTCCATCCAAATATACCCAAAACTTTGAAAATAAAGTTCACAAGTTTTTCAATTGGTGGGGAAATGTGAGTCAGAGTTTTCATCCATAGTTGTTGATAATCAAGTAATCCTATTTGCTTCTGAGTTTGGTTTTTATGGATTTCATTAGGCAATAGTTCAAAAGTAATTTTAGTAGCAGGGGAAATTACAGGAATATTCCAGAACCCAGCTAATGTAGCTACAGGAGTTAAAGATATTGGACAGGTTGGTCCTATTATTACCTGTAGACGTTCTTTGGCCTGTAGATCTATAAGTGCAATGGAATTATAATAATCACTGCAATATGTTTTATGAACAATGTATGTAAAATTGCAATGACATTCAGAAACAATTTCTTCAGTCAACAGGTCTAAGGCTGCCATAACTCCAGCATTAAGATAAAGTGCTTTGGATTCATCCTCTTGATTATCTAATATAATATCAATCCGATGAAATAACTGGTCATACGGTAGATAAGAATGAGGAAAGCAAAACAATAAAATAAACAATAAAGTATGCAAATTTATTAATATATAAGCGATAAATGTCATGATATGCTATTTAAGAAAGGTATTTTTGTAAACGTTCTTTACTTGCTTATTAATTTTTGTATAGTAGAAAAACTTTATTCTAAAATGTAACATTATAATTAGTTTTCAAAATTATTTCTCACTTAAAAACATCTAGTTTATTATAAAATAATGAGGAAATATTTACTTGTTTTCAATATTTAATTAATCAAAAAAAAAGCCGAAGTTGGCGAAGTTTTTCCAATTTTGAGTTACTTAATTACTTAATATTGAATAACAAAATGACAGTTTTGTATTACTGATATTTATATGTTTAAAATAACAATGTGTTATGTTGGAAAAATATGAGTTATATTTTCTGCTAAGATTAGATTTATAATTTATAAAAAACAGAAGTCAGATTAAAATGTGTAATTAATATTTTTTAAAAAGGTACGAAAAAGCTAATAATAAATAAGAGAGTAGCCTTTATCTTTATCATATTTAAATATTTCAAAATCTTCTATTATTATTAATATTTTTTAATAAGCTTGATATAGTCCATTAATTAAAATAAATGTTACAATTCACATCATTTTGTTGGTAAACTTTTTTTTTTTTTTATTAATCTGTATCAATATATAATGTGATATTTCTGACAATTCAACCATATTTTTCTTGTCGTTATTAAAAGTATATTTTTTTACATCATTTATTTA
Source organism: Epiperipatus broadwayi (assembly GCA_028023455.1). Lineage (NCBI taxonomy): Eukaryota > Metazoa > Onychophora > Udeonychophora > Euonychophora > Peripatidae > Epiperipatus > Epiperipatus broadwayi. The sequence goes on from JAQFVV010006759.1 coordinate 43,879, forward strand.
CAAACGTATCTAATATTATATTGAAATCATGTAATTATTTTACATAATTAACTGACCTCTAGCGGCGCAACGGACCAAACGTTGCTCAAATCATATCACCTTTGAGACAATAAAATATTCACTTTTAATCTGGGATTTCACCTCAAAATGCTTTTAAACAGACTGTAAGTACTAATTTTATTAATTTTCACTTTTACATTTGTTTTTTTAAAAAAAATTAAGATCACATTAAGCTTGATTTAGATCCCACATTGATTGAGTTGAATAACGTCATGTCCTAACGACTGGCCTACAAGGCTCCAAGCTTTCAACAACTAACATGAAAGAGGGGGATGAATTACTTCAAAAATCTATAGTCGATAGTTAGGGGAAAAAATATATAGACATTTAAATTTCCCAATAACAAAACAAAACAAATCAGATAATTTATCAAAAGCAAAATACTGTGTTTCTAAAATAAACATCAGCACATTGAATGATAAAATGTTAAAACTTCGCAAACAAACACCAAGGGAAAATGACAAGGATAAGTTTCTTCATACCAAAAAGAAAACACTTAAAACAGAAGGAAACCCTTTACAAGACCCTTCTGATGGAGAATTAACTCCTCACCACATAGTTGTCAACTCTAAATGAAAAACAGAGAAAATCTTTAGCCAAACCTAAAATCTGCAGCGGCGAAAATACGCAAAAAGCAAGTCAAATTAGAACAACGTGATCAGTTAACGTCAATCATGTGAATGTTATAGAATACAATACCATGAAGAGTTCCATCAAGCAAAATAATCTTTCTGCAAACAAGGGAAAAAATTATGAATCCAGTTACACATCAACGCTTGTGCCTGAAAACAAAACAAATAACCCAGATCACACTAGTAGTGAAGACTCCACAGACATCAGCTCTTCCTCTGAAATAAAGCATAACAATGGATATTTCAAACATCAAGAAGATAATCATGATTCCAATAAAACAACAAATGAACAATTTAGGCAATCACAAAGATATATAATTAAACCAGATTACACACAAAAAGATAATATAACAGCCAACACTTATGCAAACATTGTAAAATCCAATAATAATGACAAATCAGTAACAGGAAACATAAAACACAATTCAAATAATCTGCAAGACAATAATGAAGCACACAACAATTAATTGAGTTGATGGGAGAGTTGGATGAGGCATCAGACACAGGAATGTTTATACACGAACCATCAAACAGTTCTCATAACCAACTCAATAATCATCAGCTTTATACTGAAACAGTTACCAAATTCAATGAAGCCATGCCACAAGGATTACTAAAATCTTTTGCTATCTTCAATGATGAAGCCTCACTCATTCTCTCCACTACAGACCACTTACTAAGATTATACCCATTTCCAACCAGTAAACTCTTCGACCTGCTAAAAGCCCAAGATCTCTGGAAAGTTATTCAAAGGGTATCATATCACCCCAACCCACACTATCTAATCCTCCAATTTACAAACATCATGGCAAAACAAGCTTTTAAAAATAAATATAGGATACTTGATAACAGATACCTAATTACCATCAATCCAAACATAGACCGTGACACTTCAATAAGTGGCAGGGTAAAAAATTGTGGTTTAGGATTCAACATTTCTGACTTACAAAACCTTCTAATGCCTTATGGGCAAATCACTTTTTTTAAATATCTTAGGGTCCCTGGAATACAAGAAGAAGTGCCGCAAAACATAGCACTCTTTCAAATTACATTAAAAAAGGGAATAGTGCCATTAGATATCCCCCCCACAATCCGTATTGGAAGAGTGCCTCTTTTCATCTCATTCTGGGGAGTTGAATCACAATTAAGATGGGACACCTGCTGTGCAACTGCCCCTCCAGACACTGAACCTCTTGCAGTACCTTTGCAGGTCGGTCACATCGGTGTGGTTCAAAAGAAGAGCATATACAAGAACAGCAAAACATGCAACAAACAAAACCCAAAATAGAACATAATCAAGATATAAATTTAGAGCATGAGACTTCTATCAAGCTGAAAATATATAATCATTCAACAAATGATTCTGATCAAAACAACATAAAAGATCAAAACCAATGCCAAGAAACCAACCCACTGGGATGCCACCAAACACATCAAAACAAGACAAGCAAAACTTACTTATCTTCAACAGACACTTGTTCTGACTTTGAGCAAGAAGAAATGGATGCTGAAACTAGGCAAGAAGAAACTGCAAGCATCACAGAGTCTGGGCCTGACCATGTCCTAAACCCTTCACCACACCGCACAAAAGGATAAAGCACCAGAACTGAAACACACAATCCACCACTTTTGTTCACAACAATAACAATAGTGGAAATATTGACTCAAATGAGACCACATCAACCTCTGATGACATACAGTGCAATGCCAGTCCCAACCATAAAAAATGGAAAGATGAATCCCTAAAATCAGATTATGACAATACATCAAACTCATATCATACCCAACCTGAAGCTAATACCTCTGGGCAAATAGCCCCCCAAGATTTAACATTATGGATCCCATCAACTGATCCTGAAGTCTGCCTAATGCAAAAAGACAACCACCTCACTGCAAGTCTTCCAGCTAATGAACAAGAAACCAAGCAACCTACTTCAAAATGTCATTCACAATAATGTCACTCAACATCAGGGGGCTTAACTCCAAAGACAGGGCATTTGCTATCTCACATTGGTTCAAACTCCAAAAACCAGATATACTTTGCTTATCAGAAACCAAGCTCCACCTTCACACAGACCCCATGATAATAAAAACAATTGAAAGCTTTGGTTACTTTATTTACTCTTTCTCCATCTCAGCTACTGCTGGGGTTGCTCTTATCATCAATAGAAATTCAATTATTGACTTCTTCAAAATCCTGTACATAGATACCAATTGCATTATTGCTACTATACAAATCCAGGGTTTTCTGTTCACTCTTATCAATGTGTATCTGGTTAAAGATAAACAAATAGTACACAAAGTTATGCATAATATAAACATAGCAATTAGATCGAACCCTAGCCCAGTTATCTGGCTTGGTGATTTCAACCACACTTTTGACCATTTTGAGAAAAAAATATTTAAAGATGGTTGCTAGAAACATTCACAGTGGGAAGGCACTCTTTCATGAAGGAGCCTTCACTTTCTATACCAGAAGTACTCACTCGCTCATAGACCTCATATTGTACTCTCCTGAAATAAGCTCGTTCATAGATACACAGCTCTGGCCTATTGCCTTTTCAGATCCTCTTGCTGTTCAAGCTACCATCAAATTGCAAACACAACTTCATACATCAAGCAACCTCCCCCAGACAATGAGATTACTCAACAGGCATGATGTGCCCCCCCCAATTAATCTCAGATATATACATCACCTTTCAAGAACAGAAGATATGGAATCTACCAGCATTACAAGGATGGAATACATTCATAACCTCAATACAAAAGTTTATTAACCAATACAATAGATACCAGAAAGGGCCATTACGATTACTCTCAGATCTTGATCAGATTACATCTGAGCTGAAAAGCATCCAAGTTACAGAACACATATATTCATATTAAGCGAGCATGCAATTATTTGGAACAACAAGATTTCTGGACTCCAGGTTATATCAGATGGGTCCTTGGGTCAGGAAAAAGAAATCACACACCCTCTTCTTTGTGCCTTGATGGTATTACTTACTCTGGCATCAGTATGCTTAACAAAATTAGGGATTATTATTCCACCAAACTGCAGCCCATTGGAACTGTTACCAGATGACACAAATTTGTGAAAGACTCAAATAACTCTCACAGCATTACTGAAGCTGATATCATCTCAAAAATTAAAAGCCTGCCTGAACACACCCATCCCGGCATGCACGGAATTCCTAGATTTCTTCTGATACACTTGGAAAAATTTACCATACATGTTACAAGGGGAATCATTGATCTCTTGGCCACTGATAGCCTACATCTTCCAGGGATCTATCCTATATCAGTGGTCCCTTTCATAAAAAAGAAAGATCTACCTGTAGACTTAAATAACATTAGGCCAATATCCATAGTTCCTCTCCTAATCAAAATTATCGAAAGCATTATAAAAGATAAAATTCAAGAGAAAATCATATCAAAACTTTCCAGGCATCAATATGCTAAGAGGGGTTCATCAACTGGTGATGCTGTAAGCTGATTTCGACTCCTCGTTGATCATATCCGTAGAACAAAACAATCCCGGCCGGTCGCAGTCCAACTAGACTTTGCCGGGGCTTTTGACTCTGTCCGAATAGATGTACTACTTAGTGAACTAGAGATTCTTCAGGTTCCTTTGGAATACATTCAGATCATAGAGAATCTCCTAGCAAATCGAGAGATTTTTTTTTCTCTAAATGGGAGAATTGCCCCTGGGTTCAAACCCTGCATCTCCATTCCCTGGGGCTCCCCATTAAGTGCTCTCCTCTTCATGAGCTATATAAATCCCTTGCTTTTGAACATTGAGGATACACTCCCTGGGATCTCCATCACTCTTCTTAATGAAAACATCTCACACATCTCCTACATGGATGATGTAGTGGTGTTTCTTAAATCACATGAAGAAATAAACATTCTTGAAACCTATTACAGCACTATGCTCAGACGCCCGGGCTTACCATTAACAGGAACAAATCAGAAATTTGGAATATCAAAACAGCTAACAGGATAACAGGTTCATTACAAGCTATGCCTCAGCCTTTCTTGGGATTCAATATGTCACTATCCCCTACAGCAATGAGGATGGAAATACAATGAAGACTACTTAACAAAATAGACATCACCATAACATGCCTCTCAAGAATATATATAACCACATTTGGAAAGGTCTCACTCTTAAACTCCCTCATACTTCCCAAGATTATATATTATCTTGCGGGTTTCAAACCAATAGAAGCTTTCATTAAAAAAGTAGAATCCCACTGTCTGTGACTCTGTAGAGGTGGGCATAGATCATTTATCAGTCTGCGCACCCTTAAAAAGCCAAGAAATATGAATGGACTGGGACTGCATTCAATAAAGGTATTTGCAATACAGAGAACTTACAATATGGTCCATAAACTTTATTCTGATTGCAGGACCTTCCAATGTCCACTTCCCAAAGAGCAAGTGCTTCCCACTGATAGACCACCCCCTCAGAGGTTCACTCCCATCTGGCTTAAACACAGATCTCATACATTTTTACACACATAGTATCTTCCGTGACCATGTTCAATTCAAAAATAACCTATTGGGAAGCCTTCAACCTATCCAACTCAAATACCCAGAAGGCGCATACTTACCTCCCCATCGACATAAACAAACTGTGCAAACTAGCCTGTAGATTGAAACTAGCATCTAAACATACAGACTTTCTTCTCAAAATTAACCTTGGTAGCCTCTCCACTGCTATATTTCTTAATAGAAGAGGTTTCTGCATAGATCCCATATGTTGTCTCTGTCTTTCCAGCCTGGAAGATATGGACCATATCCTTCACCTTTGTCCAGTCTGGCAAGGACTATGACAAAACTTTCACAAACACATTGATAATAATGGTCCAGATCTAACATCTCTTCAAGGGGTTTTAAATAGAGGCATTTTCACTGAAATCAAGCTTGCCACTTACATAAACTTTGCCATCTGGTTGACCAGATGCAAGGTGATTTTTCAAAAATTACCACTTAACGAAATCAATAACTGCTTCCTCAACATAATTAAAAATATCCAAGAAACAGACAAGAGAGAGACTGATCCATACCTGGCCATATTAACCTGGGAATTCACAACTGGTCTAAACAGCACCTCTCCAACCAACCCCTAAATAATTTATATGAAAATAACTATTATGATTTAATAAAACCCTCCAACCATAACTTGCCAAAACAGGGTTTACTAACAAAGGTATTTCGTTATAGACTAGATGAATAATATTCACCTTGCATCCACAGACTAAGTTCTTCACTAACATTCATTTTATATTCTACTGACTTTTGGATCATTTCTTCTTTGTATATATCACTCTGTAACATCATCTAGTTAATTCTTGTTATCTTTTTATTTTTATTTTTTTGTAATCACTTATAGGTCAAATAAAATTTATCTTGAAAGAGAATTATTTTACATAATTATTGTCATTTGTTTAATAATTAACAGAGAATAGGGGGCGAAGAGCAGAATAGGTGCTTATTTTGGAATCAAATTAAGTTAAGCATAGATAAATTTATCTGTTCAGCAATAAACTCCACATTTCTATTTTGAATGGGATATAGTGAGATATTTATTAATTTTCATCTGTATTTGAATAATTTAATTTTGCAATTAAACTTTTTTAATATATTATGTTTTGATAATCTCAACATTATCTATTACAAAGTGATAGATATTTTAAAAGTTAATATTTGATGTTTGCAAAATATAAAAATAAATTTTTAAGCAGAGTTCTCATCTATAGCAATGGAACTTGGCATCACTGGGTGTAATTTCTTTATTCAAAAAGTTAGTACAATGAAATGTTAGATAATTGAGCTCTATGTTATTAAAATGAAAATAAATGTAGATTTAATTATCATTAAAGAAAGAACAAAAATTAAAAGTAAAGATATTATTTATTATTATTACAATTTTTTAAAATATTTTCTTTACTGTTTGGCCAAAGGTGATTTAGTTTACCCAGTAAAAACTGTGTCTACTGTACCATAACAAGTTTTTGAATAATTATCTTTTTAAAATAATTTTTTTTTCTTAAATCTCATACTAGTAATGTAAAGTTTTGCTTTAAAGTAAGCCTTTTACAATAATATTGCATAAATAACCTTTAATTTGTAAACAAATTACTGAAAATTAAAATTTTTCTTTAATGTCATTTTTATTGATATATAGGGCAATGCAAATTAGGCTATTGTTCTTGTCTAAAAGTTCTATATAATGGTGTCATTTTCAGATTTAGTTTTCAGCTAAAAGTTTTAAAATTGTAACTAAAATAAACCATTGCATGGTAATGCAAGATATATATAGTCCTAAAAAATATAGAGAAGATATAGTGATTGCAGTGCCAACATAATGTCAAAATATTTAAAAAATTGCACAATATCATCATTACTCAGGCAAACTAAATAGGTGTTTACTTTTGGAGACAAACATGTAAACAAGAGAGAAATAGATACATTTAATCATAATAAGATACAACATATATATTTAGAAAATAATAGGCTCACAACACTTATATATATATATGTACAAAAAAATCAAGTCAGATGTCACATCCATATGTCTTTCAAGCCAGCTATATAACATAAATAGCTGTATGGGATTGAACTAAGTTCAAATACACCATATATTAATAGCCTTAGTAATATAAAATCCCCAAAGTCATCATAGAAAAAAAAAAAATTACAAAAAAAGGTCAAGTCAGATGTCACATGACTTAACTTAATAAGCTTGTGGTTACAAATGTTATATATAGAGTGCACAAAACAAACTCCCATCAAGCTTAGTAGAATACAACCTTAGACCAGTTTCTGCTACTGGAATCCTCAGTAAGGTATTAGGATATTCAATCATTAGATCAAAAATACCAGGACAAGCCCACCACCCCATCTAATGTATAATTATTCAGTAAAAACTCTGAAATTTTTAGACATCCATATGTCTTCCAAACCAGCTATCTAACTTAAATAGCTATATGGGATTGAACTAAGTTCAGATACACCATATATTAATAACCTTAGCAATATAAAATCTCCAAAACCATCATAGCAAAAAATAAAATTACAAAAAATATCAAGTCAGATGTCAGATAACTTAACTTAATGAGCTTGTGGTTACAAATGTTATATATAGAGCTTGAAAAACAAACTCCCAACAAGCTTTGTAAAGTACCCCAACATCAAACTGGTTTCTGCTACTGGAATCCTCAGTGAAGTGCTAGGATATTCAATCATTAGATCAAAAATACCAGGACAAGTCCAGCATCTCATCTAATGTATAAGTATTAAGTAGAAACTCTGAAATTTTCAGAGAGTCAGAGTTTCTACTTAATAGTTATACATTAAATGGTGTTCTGGACTTTGTCCTGGTGTTTTTGATCTAATGATTGAATATCCTAGCACCTCACTGAGGTTGCCAGTAGCAGAAACTGGTCAGAGGTTGGGGGTGTTCTACAAAGCTTGTTGGGAGATTGTTTTGCAAGCTCTATATATAACATTTGTAATATATATATATATATATATAATATGTGTAATGTCATAATTATGCAGTTATAATTAAATATAATTATATAATTAATAAAACAGAATTAATATGTCAAACACAAGTATTTGTATTGAAGCTGGTGTGTGTGTTTCTTACTATAACAACATTTATTATTTAAAAACAATTGTATGTTTAATGTTATATATATATTGTGCCAGACGAGAGATTTTAGTTTCATGTATCCTGACCATGAGGGCGCCACTAGTCCGAAAATCGAAACTAGACATTTATTTTAAGGGTGGGCAGGATATACGAACATGAATGTGCCGAACTAAACCCAGGGAGAGCAAAAGATAATGAATGTGGTTCAGATAATTGAGAAAACACTGAGACAAACATCAGCCAAAACACTTATAAGAACTTTTTAAATTTATTAAACATAATAACAAAATAAACATGAAACTTGATCTACATTTACCTAGCAGATCTTAACATTGAGTGTATGCGAGCAGTACTACATTAAATACCCAGGCAGACAAGTTCATTTTTTATCTATAACACAATAATGGCTTATATCTTCTTGCTGGCGGTTCACCCAACCAATTCCCTTTTCCCTATAGAGATTTAGTAAGATGGATCTTTGTGGAGAATAACGGGGCAGCGCAGACGAGCTTTTCTTAGTCCAGAAAAGAAATGTCGGAACCATGAATGTCATGATTCTGCAAAACACTCATGGACAAGTACATTGAAATGAGCCAAGGTTAGTCTCACAAAAGAAAGAAACATGTGCTATGTAATCTGAATTATAGCAAATAAATCTCTACCAAAAAATAAATAAATCATATATCCTATAAATTGCTAGCCAAAGCCAAGTTTGATTTAGTTTAACGCCGAAGCAAACAAACAAACAAAAATAAAAGAAAACTACTAAGGTCGGTCTGAGCATTTAACAAGGGTTAATCATAAAACTGAGAAATTATTAAGCATATAAAATATCACTCGCCCTACACTCTCGAACAAGTAACATTAAGATTGAAAATCTTGCTACTAAGATTATAATGTAAAATAAACAAAAATACATTAATATTTAAATTGATAAATTACACATCATATATATAATTTCTTTCTAAGATTAAGCTGAGATTTGCAAGAGAACTTAATTAGAGATTTAGCCCTGATTTTGATATGGAAAGGTAAGTTACCTCGAGATAATATTAATTTCTGTTGTTCACACAAAGTTCGGTTTATAGAGTCCTCTACAATGGCTGTCATTTACTACAGGTTCAGAAGTCTGGAGGCATTATTGGGATCCACTCTGGACTTGACAGTTAGGTCATGATTGAAGTCACAATTTGGAGCTCTGGAGGTTCATCTTTGGAAAGGCTCAGCCCATCATGTTGTGGAGATTCTTCATGGCGTATATTACAGGCATGGCGTCTGAATGACTGCTATTATTATGGCAAATAGAGTTATTGTCAGTCAATGGAAATTTAACTTGGTGATTTCTGTGGCAACAATATAAAAAAAAAATGTAGTCACTTTTACAATGCAATAGTTCAATAACAGCTAAAATCTGGATTGATCCTCAATAACAAGAAGCTGAATAACCAGAATAGTCTCTTTGAATCCTCCTCTCTAATCAAAAAAAAATTACCCAGCTCCTTCTGTCCTTTGTTATCTCCCGCACAATCTTTTTTTTGCAACTTTCAACCAAGGTAAATCTCTATCTCCCGCTCAATCTTAATTAGAAAAACAATATCTTACAGGGCTTTATCTTACAAAAATGATTATTATTTTTTTATATAAAAAAAAATGCAAAACTAAATCTCAGCTTTAAAATACATCAACATTAATTTTTTTTTTTTAGTTTAAATAAAATACATATAAGAGCACTAATTAAACTTTGTTTGCTTTTAATTATTTAAAAAAAAAACAAGCGTCATAAAAAAAAATATGTTATACTAAAATCAACTTAGAATTAAAAATATAAGATTTCAAGATAAATAAGTATGTGTGTTTTTGCACATATAAAACTTGGTTTTTCTTTTTTCTAATTTACATGATAGAACCCTTGAATCAGATAAAGTATCCAGTTCAATATATATCAGAAAACCTGCAGGGATCACCTTTAAATATAACCAATTGTTGTAACTTTCATATAGTTATATATAAAGAACACAAGGATGAGAACAAATGAAAAAAGAAAAAACGCTTAATATTCCTAATGGTTAAACATTTTTTATAATTTAACCTATTTTTTTTATAAACATGGAACTGATAAGTCCATGATTTGATTTCAATTTTATGCTAAACACAACTAAATGTAAATGCAGTAATATGGCATCTATTTTTTCCTTACTAAATATCACATTTCAAACATGAATTTATATACTATGATCAGAGTTTCTTGATGATTTAAATACTATACCTATTCAGTTCTGTACTGTAGTTAAAAGCATATGTGGTGACTTTTAGTTTTATTCCTGTTTTTTGTAAAATGCCATATTATATTAGAATCAATAAATGTACTTCGTCTATAAAAAATCATTGTTTTTGTAATAGTTTTTTAGATGGTTTCTTTATTAATTTTTTTTTGCTTTGTAGAATTACTTGCTGGAAAATGTACCCAGCCTATGGAAAAGCCATTGTTTTGCTTTAACATTTTTATTGCTTTGTGAAATTACATGCTGGAAAATATATCTGGTCTATGGAAAGACCATCATTTTTGTAATAGTTTTTTAATTGATGGCTTTAACAATTTTTTTTTGCTTTGCCGAATTACTTGCTTTGAATAAAATGCTTATAATCAAATTAAGCCTGTTGAATATAAGAAAGTAATTACTTCCTTTGCATAAAATGTTTTATAAAAAATTTTGGTTTATTATTGGAAGAACAAATAATTATATTCTGTTGAAAAATATGCCCTCTAATAAGAAAATATTTAACTTGAATATGTGACAATGTTGCAGACAAACATTTTGTCAATATGTATATAAGATAATTTATATGTTAGATATAATTAACACACACACACAAAGAAAAAATAATTATTTTAAAATAAATTTATACAATGGCTAAGCATGTAAAATGATCTAAATAAAAGTAACTTAATTACCAATGTAAAAAATAAATAGGCCATTTCTATTTTCTTTTATTAAAGTTTTTAAAATGAACAATCTTACCATGTTATATATTGAATAATTTCCATTACTAATCAGCATAGGGTAAAACATGTGATGTTTCTTCTAATTTGTTCAATTTAATTGTTCCATTTCCAAAAATTATAAGGGCACACATTCTTCATAGGTTTCAAAATTAATCCAGTATTATGACATTAAATTCAAGCTCAGACAGTTTTGAAGAGATAATTACATAATTATGGTGAATTGGCACTATCAGAAATGCACTTTTGCGACTGTATCAACAAATAATAATAATAATTCATAAACCAAGAGTTTCTGTTTTTGGTACTAATGATTTATATTTAATAAATAATTTTATTCCAACAAATCAATGTATGTATCAGTCCCAATTATAGTTTGCAAAGGAAAATGTTTCTCCTGTTTTTTTAATAATTACAGCTACACTGAATTTTTTCTTAATTCTTTTTAATGTGATTTGTATTCCTGAAATCTTTTTAAAAATTCTTCTACAATTAAAAATATACAATAAATGAGTAATTAAAAATATATGGTAAATTAGTGATTCTCTTTTGAATCTTTTAATTACTATTACATATCTTATTTGTAGATAAATTTTGGGTTACTCACAGATCTAATCAAATTAATTTTTTTTCACCAAAATAATTACATGTACTTCAAGCTCTTTTGCTTCAATTTAATCTCCCTTACATGGATTATATTTTCTATTAAAATTTAAACGTTATAAGTTTTATTTATATCTTTATTTGTTTATTTAGTCCAAGTAAGTTGCTTTTAAATATCTCATCCATGCACACACATACTTGCATGTTCATAAAAGACAATTAAATCTCAGTATTTTTCTTTCAGTCAATTATTATTATTATTTTTTTTTTTTAAAAAAAAATTCATACCTTAACACATGTTTACTATATCTACTTTATATATCAACTTTATATTGCTAGCTGTACATCTTTTCAGGCTTCCATATATATTTTAATACAGGAATAATTCACATAATTGGAGTTTAGATGTAATTATAGGGGATTTAAACACAGACATTCAATCTTCCTTCTGCTACCTACTCTATCTCATACAATCGATACACCTGACAACATAACATGTGTAAAAGATAAATGAAGATCGTTTACCTTTTCACACATGTGTATTTATATGTATTGGTTGTATGAATAGAGTACAAAACTGAAGAATCTTGAAAGTCTGTGTTCAAATCCCCTATATATATATATATTGTTAATTCTAATATTTTCATGGATAAATGATGACTTTATATTATTATTATTATTTTCAGGATATCCTGAAACTAATAATAATATGAAATCATATATATATATTGTAACGATATATAAATATGTCGTTACATTAATTTAAAATAAAAACTTAAAAGTTCGCAAATAAAAGTAAAAAACTAAACGCTAAAATTAAAATGTTTGTTAAACGTATATACATTCGCACAGATGCCAAACTTTAAAAATATTTTTTTTTAAAAAAACAAATAAATAAGTATTTGAACGTACTTTTTTATAAAAAAAAGTACAAGATTTAAAAATAAAAACAGGTATTAATTAATTCTTGTAATCTGTAAATGGAAATGATTGTTTATAAATTGTTTGAAAAGCAAGCTAGCCTTGGGCTCTTGTATAATTAAAATGATCTGATGAAAGATAGATAAGAAAATAAAGAGAAATTAGCTTGACCAATGGAAGCACTAAGCCTTGGCTCAGACCCTAATGAAAGTGATGGATTAGTGATGTTTTGTTGATTGAATCCATGTGGATAATATAAAAAGGGAAATACAGTTTTTTCTGACAGTTCCAGCGTTGTGTGTTTGAGAGTTGTGGTAGGACGCACATACCACACTCTCTATTTAAAAAAGAAAAAGGAAAAGACTGTGATACCTTGAACCAGCTATTGCCATCTCCAGAACATTATCTTCCAATGGAGGCATCGCAGGAATTAAAAGCAGAAACCTGGACTCTTCTACCGTAAGCTATATTGACATGAACTCTAAATTTAAAAATAATTAAGAACTTTCGTTCAAGCTTATGAACTTCCATCTGACTTTTTTAAGTTTAAAATCAAATTAATAATGTTTAATTTTATATGTTTTCCGATTGATAAAAATCATTTCCATTTTTTTTTTCTTATTGTATAAATTGTTTATTGTTTAAATTTTAAATGATGAAATTTAGGTTGGGTATAGACGTTGCATAGATTCGTTAGCGGTTGATTATGTTGTGGTTTTCACAGTCGATTAGAATATATAAGTCAACAATATCATTGTGATGTCTTATGATGAACACCAAAGGGTCTCCTGTATTCCCTCAGCAATTGACGTTATCGATTGACTTTGTATTTTGATCGGTTGTGTTTAATTTGGAATGTTTTTGACCGTGGAATCTGTGCAGCCAATCTATACTCGACATTATAAAACAAATTGTATAAAAATAATCTGTGCGAACATATTTAAATGTTAAATTTAAGTCAGGCGTGAATGGCTATATAGTTTTGTAAAGTTATATTAAGGGAGGGTAATCTTAGGTTATTCATTTCATAGTTGAATTGGTTCAATGGATTGGATATATTTGTGTAATTGTAGATGTAGTATGAGATCCGCTACGGGCAGGATTATATACATATGCCACACACCTTCTGTTTGCCTATGGATGGGTTTGTAAGATGGCAAAGGACCGCAGTCCATTTCTATGGAGTTTTATGTTTATTGTTCTACTCGCCAACAGATGTGACATTCCTGTTGGTGGAGAGACCAATGTCTTCTCTAATTCTACTTACTGATCAGATGTACATTCCTGACAGTATAGTATTTTGTGTTGTCGTATTTTCATGCTACATTGAATACATAAATGTATCAGATGGATTGGTGCCGGTTTGATTGCGAAATTTGTTGCCTAAGGTTAAATCAGGGAAGAATATTTTCTTTTCAAATGCAGAACTATGTAGTCTATTCATACTCAACTACCTAAATAAATATTAAACTCATGGTTGTAATTTACTTAAATGTAAAACTAAAGATTAAAAGAAAAATCTAAAATGTTAAACTTATTCCTCAAATTAGAATGATTTTATATGTGCGTAAATAAATATTTTTATGTGTTAATTTCTGGCAGTGGCTTTTATTCTTTTATATTTAAGATATATAATTTATATTTTATTATCTCTGCTACTCCACTGAGCTAGTGACTTGGGCTAACAATCTGAATATTTAAATAAAGTGGAATCTTAACAGCACGTATCTGCCTACTCTATAAATTTTTCTAGGTTTAAATGCCTAGATGGCGCTCTGTAGAGCAGATATTGTAGTTTGCAGTTAGATTCGATCTTCACTTCCATTTCGATCATTATAATATATATTATTCAATGTCTGTATTTTTTCAAAGCAATATACATAATTATATAACTAAATATTTGTAAATACAGTAATTAAATAATTAAAAATTTAATCCACTTAGGAGTGCTTTTGATTATCCCAGTAATCTTTGTCAGCTAAAACATTGAAAGGCTAACCTTCCCACAATTCCATGATCTTAATGTTTATTGCATGCTTGTTAATTAAATAAGGTTTATATTTGTATACAGTATTAGCATAGGTTCCTTTATTTTTCTTTTATTTTTCTTTATTAATATTCAGTTTTATATATATATATAAGCACAGACTTTCACACATGACCCACCACTCTCCACACTATCTCATATCACTGATACACTCGAACACATATATGCTAAAAAGATAAATAACCACCAATATACATATTTCATGTTAAAACGGCACTCATCAGTTGGTCCAGATTACCATCTCTATACATATATGCTATAAGTGCTCAGATATATATTAAGATAGCCAATGCTTGTAATTTAATGGATATGCTTCAATCTACTCCACACTCCAACTCTTCAACTGTCCATCCAATTGAAAATCATATATATATATACCAAAAATATTAAATATAGTTATATAGGTATGTAAGGAGAGAATGATTGGGAAATTTATGAATGATATTAAAGTATAAATGAGTGATTGTATAATGTAAATCTATGATTATGATTTAGATCATGTTTGTCTGTAAATATTATGTATAATTATTTATGTATGTGATGAATAGAAAATAGAAGATTTGTTTTGTGTTTATCTTTGATATTGTGATGTAAAATGAAGCCTGTAGGTGGAGTTGCTGTAGAAAAGGAAGAATTGTAATGTAACTTTAAATATATTTACATCTTGATAAGGCTCCAGTATGAGGGTGAAATCCGGGTTGGTGAAATAAAATATACTATTATAAAAGTTGTCTTATTAAATAATTTTTTTATTGTATTATTATTTTTAATATATATATATTAAGTGTAGTAATGATCAAGGCTAAATGGATTTATAAGTTAACAATAAAGATAAAATAATTCTTTTATTTATGGTCCAATATATTTATATAGGAACTAAAGATTGCAATTTGATCACAGAGATTGAAATTATTGATACAAAAAAGTCTAAGAATATCTCCTTAAGCAGGTAAATATAACCTGTATTGAAAACAGAATAATAAATAGTCAATTATAACATTGCAAATTACAATTATAATTTTTAAATTGCATCCAAAGTATTACTTAAATGTAATAGTGTTCAAGGTTCAATAGGTTTATAAGTAATTATTAAAATCAATAAACACTTAGACAGTCCCAATATCAATAACAATCAATAATCTCAACCTGTTAAAAAGAGATTGCCTTGACAGTAAGTTGAGATTGTTGATTGTTATTGATATTGGGATTGTCTAAGTGTTGTCTGATTATAATGATTACTTACAAACCCATTTAGCCCTGAGTATTATTACACTTACTATTTAAATAATACTTTGACTGCAATTCAAAAATTATAATTGCAGTTAGTAATGTTATAATTTGCAATTTATTAGTCTGCATTCAGAACAGATTATATCTACTGCTTTAAGGAGGTTTATTTAAACTTCTTTATATCAATAATTTCAATCTCTGTAGATAAGTTGCAATTTTTAGTGTTTCTATAAATATATTGGAACATAAATAAACATGGGATTCCACTTTTATTATTAAAAAGATTGTCTTGACAGCAGGTTGAGATTGTTGATTGCACTTGATATTAGAATTGTCTAAGTTTGAGAGTAGTTTCATTATTTTTTTATAATCTAAAGCGTGGTGCACTTTCAGTGAAGTTCATTTTAATGACTTGTATTTACATATATCTATCTTGTTATTTACTGTATTACAAATAAATATTGTACCAGAACATTGAGCTGCTTGTACATTGGTTTAAATGTTGTAATTATCCTCCTTAAAATAAATAAGGAATTTCCTAATAGAGAGAGAGAGGTACTAGGTAATCAAAGATTAAATTTTTTTATTAAATTTGATAATTAAAAAGTTATGTGCAGTTTCTTTATTAATAGAAAATAGAATAATGTATTCATGTTTGTTAAATCTAGCAAAAAAACTGGGTTAAAATATATATTTTTTTAAATTTTATTTTAAATTTCTATTTAATAAATTTCAGAAAAAATAATTAAATATAATTAATTGTAACTAGTTTAGGATTATCTAAAATATTTTTAAAATATAAATATGAATTATTTTTAATAGCAATTAGAAGATAATTTTAATTAAATAGGGGGAAAAACAGGAAAAAAATAGTCTTGCATTGGTGGTTGAGAGATCAGCGCGACTGCTTTGCACTTGCAGGCAATTGCCCGGGTTGCGAGTTCGCATCCCGGCCGATGCTATGGCACTTAAAAAAAAACAGGAAAAAAATATAATGTATTTTTATTATCTGTTTAATGCAGTTTAATTATGGGATTGGTTATATATAAATAGAATCACTTACATTTTCTCTTTCTCTTTTAAGCTGGATTGTTTAGTAGGTCAAATTGGTGATGAGAGCTTTAAGTTAATTGCTTAACAAACACTATGCCACGTTATTGTTAAAAACATAATAGCAGCAATTAAGTTTAAACTGCCAGTGAAGGCATATTGATCATGGAGTAAAATATATTATTAATATCAGTGAATAAGCAGTTACATCATATTATAAAAAGATGGATAAGCATATTAGGTTTAATAATGAAGTATAGACCCCTTTTTATTTGCCAGTTGTAGTGGTGTGAGCAAAATTCTTCCTGAAGTGAGAATATTTAAAAATAACATGTTAGAAAAACTGAAATTCAGCCTTTGAAATAAATCTTATCCTATCCAACATAATGATTACTGGATTTAATGGTAAATGTCTATTTTTGTTTTTATATTTGAATTTGGAGTCAAAATATATATAAAGAAAAAAGGAAATATAACAAATGAAATCTAAAATTTAAAAAAACAACTCAACAGATTGCCGTGAAATTCAAGATGTAGATGAACTACAGGAGCATAGTCAAGACCCCTCTACAAAGGCAAAAAAACCCCTCAATCATGGCTATCCAGCAATGGCTATAACTTATTTACATACAACCAAATTATATGTGTCTACATAAAACTATTATATTTACTAAGACTATAAACCTCAAGAGTGTGCGCGTGAAAATGCGATGGTAGGGACCACTTTTCTTTCAAAGCGTAAGCTTGTGGTTAAGACCTGTAGAGATTCCTACCTTTGCATTTTCACGCGCACAGCTTAGTAATCAATGTGCGTTTAAATTAATTTATAATAAAACTGTTATATATATATATATATAATGATATGTATGTTTTATATTTGAGCTCAAGAGTATAAAAAAAGTGCAATATTTATTTTTTATTGCTATTATAATCTTACTAAAAATCTTTTTTAACTAGTTATATTTAAAACAATTAATTTTTGTCTGCATGAATAATAAACTTATGTATGTATAATCTTTCTTTTTATTTTATGCTTTCTTTTTATAAATTTGTAGATTATGGAAAAGCATTTGATTCTACAACGGTTTTCCGTGATTAAAGCATTGAATCATTAATTAAGCTGTAGACCCAAGATAATGTTATATTCTAAGGAATATTTATAAAAATGCAATAGCAAAATGATACTAAAAAGATTAGCATTGAGATGGGTGTAGGAGTGTAACTCTATATCTCCAAAACTTTTTGCAGCAGTTTTGCAAGAAGTGTTTTATGAATTAAAATGCGAAGCTAAAGGAGTAAATAGAAATTATTTAAGTTATCTAGAATTTGAAAATTATGTAATTGTTTTGGGAAATAATGCTTTACTACTTCAGGAAATGTTTCAAGAATTATCAGATGAAAGTAAGATAGGATTAACAATAAATATTAAAAGAACTAAAATAATATTCAATGGATTTTCTCAAAAGAAGAAAATAAAGATTGATAATGATGAGTTAAAAAAAGTTAACAGTTACAATTACCAGGGTCAGATTATTACTACAGATGAAAACAAAATGAATAAAATTAATCATATAATTAAACTTGATTAGAATGCTTTTGGTAGAAATAATTTAATATTAAAAGAAAATATACCTATGTATTTGAAAAGGAAGATTTTTAAAAAAAATGTGTTTTACTAGTTCTTACTTATGGATTTGAGATTCAGATCTTTAACTGAAGAGCAATACAAAAACTTCACACCAGTCAAAGAAGTGTGGAAAGATGCATGTTAGGAGTAATAAAAGGTGATCCAAAATGAAATGCATGGGTGAGAGAACAAACAGGTTAACATCGTTGAAAGAATTAAGAGACTGAAGTGGAGTTGAGATGAACATATTGATAGAAAATATGATAATAGATAAACAGTTGAAATTCTTAAATTGGATTCCAAGAAATTGTAGAAGACCTAAAAGGAGACCATATGTGCATGAGATGAAATGAATAAATGAAATAAGGAAGTGTGTTGGTAGTGAGGAGAAGGGTTGGAGATTGGAGCAAATGGACTAAAATTGGAGAGATCTTCATCCTAAAATGGTTTGGTAATAGTTTATAATGATGATAATAATGGGAGTATAGGTTTGCCTACATACATTTTTTTTTATTTATTATTTTATTTTTTATTTCATTTAATGGATTAAGTAAAACCTAGAAATTTACTGATAATAAAATACTTATGTAATTGTTTATCCGTTGTCTCATGTCAAAGAAAATGTTTATTTATTTATTTATTTTATTTTGTTTTTTATTGAAGTTTAAACTACATTTCAATCAATTTTTATTTTATTTTATATGATTAAATCATTCATATTTATTAAAGTTTAATATCTTGGAATGGCTTTCTTTTTTCTATATCGTATTCCAAATAAATATCTAGATATGCAGTAATATGTTATAAATTTAGAGTGTGTGTGATTTGCAATATTAATTAGATATATGTAAATTAACAGTCTAACATCTGGTAAGATAAAGAGTTAACATTATTGGTAATAACAGATCTCATGTCATGTGATTATGGTGGAGCTATAATTCCCCTTATAAATGATGCTCATTAATAAATAAAACAATGCATTATCTTGTCATCCATGAGTAAAACATTAAAGAGGTTGTTTAAGAATTATAATTGGCCAGTCAACTCAAGATATATTTGCTGATTCTGTTACATTTGGACACCAACTCGGTCCAATTATATATATATATATATATATATATATATATATATATATATATATATAATTATATATATATATATAGAGAGAGAGAGAGAGAGAGAGAGAGAGAGAGTAACCATATGGTTTGGCTTAATTCCATCAAGCTTTATTCAAGTGATCCAATATAAAAAATTTTAAATTTCAATTGGCAATAATTACAATATATTGAAAATCAGTGTATAAAATTAGTGGTAGGTTAAAATGCTTGTTAAATTATAATTTTTAAATTGAGTAAAATCTCACCAATAACTATCCTGAGAGTGATGGAAACTTAGACTGTTTGATATACACTAAAAAATCTTATAGAGTGGATATGAAGTTCATATACATTTTGACATATGGTATAATTGCAATAATATTTAAAATGATAATTTAGTGATATTGAACTAATTTGGAAGTATAAAGATGTTTAGTACTCTATTATTATTATTAAACAATAATTAAAAAAAACAATTTATAATTCTTCTAAATTTTGTAATCAATCTTCAAGCACATTGTATTGTAGTTTAAATTGATATGAAACAGTCTAATTAGTTATCATTAGAGGGAGAGATATTAATTAGTATGTAGCTATCCTATTATTGGGCTATTTTATGTACCACAATTCATTGCAATAAAATAATAAATAGCTTAAAAGAGAGGAATATGCGGGTCTAAAAGGAGAAATCAGAGACAGAATATCAACATTTGACACCTGAAAACTTCAAACAAGAAAAAGTTGAAAAAAATCAGCAACACCATTTTAGAATTGAACAAAATTTAATGAGATCATAATTTTACAAATATGGAGTAAAAAAACTTCTACCCTATTATATATTTCAACCTACTAATTCATTGATTAAAAATTGACAAAGTCATACTGGAAGGAAAATGGGAACCATATTAATAAATCTGTATATTATAAGATCAGACTTCAGGCTTAATCTGGAACAAATAGTAAGCATAAAGTAAGTTTATTTTGCATATAATAACTTCATTATATAAATCTAAAAGTTCTGTGTAAATTATTTAAATCTAAAAATAAAAACTGTAAGCGCTCTCTAGAAAAAAAAAAAAAACGTTTTGTTTTTAATTATCATCATAAAAAATAATAATAATAAATAATTTGGATAAACTTTTGAACTTATCATCATAATCAAGTGAATTTTTATTTCAAATAGTATAATATTTGACCAATTTATGAACATGGAAAACTACATAATATTTAATCTGATTAAAGAAAACAATAATCGTCTGGTTTTGGTTAGAAACGCTAAAACTCTTCATTATGGAAAACGTAATTCTAAAACGCTAACACTATTGATAAATGCAAAGGATTTTTATAATTATAATTTCAACCTAATTGATGTAAAGATTTATAAAAGAAAATAACAAATCTTCATAGTTTGATTTAAAAATATTTACAATATTGATAAAAATATAACTATATAAATATCTCCTTGAGAATTGGTAGAAAACTTTCAATTAATAATAATTGAAAAGAAGAAAAGTTAATTGATTTATAAACGTGGGAACTTATTTTATATATTATTGTTCTATTAAGCAAAAAAAAAAATTGGCTGGATAATCTATTGTAATGTTACTTTTTCCTCAATCAAAAAAAAAAAAAAGAAAGAAAAAAAATGATGAAAATTAAGAGACGTATCCTATACCAATAAATGCAAATAAAATGTTTAACTCATGGTATTAATAGTTAGTAGAAATTATTATATCTCAAAGACAGTATAATATTTAATATTATACAAATCGAGACATAATAAATGCAGAAAAATGTTTTAAAAGATTTGAACTAGTCTGGATTATTATTATAATAAATTTCTGTGAACAAAAAGGAAAATCAATAAGTGCATTTGAAAAAGTTGTTGCTCTTCTTGGAAAACCGGATACTCATATTATATAGCTCAAACTTTTAGATAAAATTTCTGCAGAAAGATTTTTAAGCGTTTTTTTTTCTTTTCAAGATTTTGTTTCTATAAAATTTTAGGAGGCCTTATTAGTTTATATTGCCAAAATACATACATATAAAAAAATGAAAAGCTATGGAAACATCGCTCATGAAGTGTGTGTCCTAGATGACTTCATTTCCCCATTGTTTAGCTCATATTAAAGATACTTAAAAGGATGAACTAAGGGAATGGAATATCACATTAATAATATTTTGTTGTTGTTGTTATTGTTTATGTTATCAAGGGTTTTATGTATGAATTTCATATATTGTTGGGGTATATTTTTATGACATAAATTTATAATAGGTCTGTAAACAGAAAATGATATACGTGTAATTGTTTTTACAGATTGGTCTAAAATTTAATATTACGCTAAGCTTTACAAGATAGAGATACTCATTTCTTACATATATGAACAGTTTATTAAGGGTAAACAGACAGAGTCATTCATTAAAGGTGGAATAATAGTTCTTTATGATAACATAGTTATTTTATATTATAGAATTACCACATAAGCATTTTATATTTATTAAAGTTTGCCTATAATCAGTATGTCCAAGTTAGTGTATAATCTGCCATGTTTCTTTGACTGTTTGTGTATTTTTTGTTATAGGTATATTTTATCATAATTTTAAATATTTCCAAGTCGTTTGACTTATAAAATGTTGTCTTGTTTATTACACTATCAGTTTTGCATTAGGAAATGAGATATTTATCTTTATCTTTAATGTGAAAATTATGTTTATCTTGCCATTGTAGTGATAAAGATTTGTGAGATTACATCTGATGAATATATGAAATATAAAGCTGCTTTAAACACTGTATTATGTATAGGATGCATGGGCAGAGAGAGAATAGTCTCACCCATCACTTACTCTATGAGCAGATTATTTTATTGAGGCAAATAATAAAAAAAATGCTTAAGTAACATCATCAATCTCTAGAGAGAGGGTTATTTTCAAGGCACATAGTCTGTTTTCCTGTGTTGAGACAAGGTCCACACATTTATATCTAGGAAAAGGTATGGGAATCTGCCATATTATTACACAAGACAGGTAATGTTGTTGTGAAAAGCCTATTTTTAGTGTCTTATCCCTCAGGAGGATGTGGAATTATGTTTTCACTGAATATGGTGAAGTTATTTTGGGTATTTTGAAAATTTGTATGGCAATGATAAGATAAAGTTAGTCAATGACACTTGTTATCTATAGTGTAGTGAATTCAAATAGTGCATGAGTTGGACTGTAGTACCATGTTGACAACTTATGGACAAGCCAATAAAACTTACCAACAAAACTTATTAATAATTATAAGACTTAGTTTATGTCTAACATAACAGGAGATATGCACATACATACTGTTATTTATGTTCATCAAGCAGTAATTTTCTGATGGATCAGTAAAGCCTTTTTATAATCAGCATGATCATTTATGGACATAGACAGGGTTAATATCATGTATTCATCTGACTTCTAATGTCTGTACCCAAATTTAGAAATTTCTTTAGGTTAAATAATAAGGATCTAACCGTATGATTCACTAATGTCATATTAAATAATATTAAACAAATTATATCAAAGAATAATTCTTATATTTGTGCTTAATATGATAATTCCTATTAACATATTCTTATATATAGATAAGAAAGCTATAGTGAAAAATGCTGCTTCAAGCAATAAGTTTAAATATTAAGTTTGTCAATTACCTTTATTATTTGGAAAATACTTTTATCTTGTACTGTAATGTTTATTTTTGCTAAGCAGTGTATTTTACCTGTTTTATAATACTCAATAGTGAAAACCTAAATAACAATGATGGGGACAATAAGTGTATTATGCTATTTTATTATTTTATTTCCCATACACGTAGTTAAAGAAAATATACTTAGTTTCATATATGTTTTCTGGAAATATATGTTTAACTGTTTATGATGTTAAAAAAATTTGTAAATAATGTAAATAAATCTTGTTATTTTGAAATTTTTATCCAGTTGTCTGTAGTATTATTGTTAATCATCATCCACCTTATTATTGTTATTGCTATCCACACATTACCTTGTTATTTCAAATTCATCATTAATCAATGTAGTATAATTTACTATACATTATTACCATAATAATTTTAGTATACTTTTATTATTTTTTAAAGGTACATTTAAAGCATCATCACTTTGTGATTTAAACATTGTTCACCTAAAGTGCATATATTATTTTAAATAATATAGTAAAGATGAAACCAATAAATTTGATATAGCTTATTGATTTGAACTATCAAATACATCATTCACTGACTTCTGATCACATAGACCCTAATTATTAAATAAAATAGAGTTTGTAAGTTATTTGGTTCAATTAAAAGTTTTTGGGTACTTCATAGAGTTTAAATTTCATATTCAGTTGTTATTCAAATTGTGAGATATTTTAATAATTCTAAGTGTTTATAAGCAGTTTTGTCTGATATAGTTGTGTAGTGGCAAAATCCCTCTTGCTGTCCCAAGTATATCTGGAAAAGGAATAATAGTTAATTTATTTGAATCCTGAGAAGAATAAGTTAGTAGTTCATAGTATAATGTTATATTTATGGTAAGTTTTTATATTTAGAATTATTTACTGTACTTTAATTTAAGATATGTTTATTTTCACACTTTTTTACAGTCAGGAAAACGTAATGTATAAATTTCTTCTTCCTTACTTTTGAGCTTATATTTTGTTTTAATTTGATAGTACATATTCTGGTTTGGTTAAGCTTGGTAGCCAATTTTTATTTTAGTTTATCTTACTATCCTCTAATACAATATTAGTTTATAGTTTAGGATATCATCTTTCATCATCATCATTGTTCTTATCTGGCATCTTGATCTTTCTTTATTTCTTTATTCTTATTACATCTTAATTCATTATCATAAATAATTCACCCTTCACTGGCTTTTATTCTATTACAATCTTAATCAGTCATTATCTCTTAATCTATCATTATCTTAATCCTTCAGTATTCTAACACATTTTTTGCTTCTCTTAGCTCTTAGGCTCGTTTTATTTTATTATTAAATTCTTATTTATCTTCATCATCTATTTAGTTATCTACATCCTAATTTATTTACTACTTAATTTATAATTACAATTTCATACTCATTTCATAGACGGGATTAATTATTCATTGGTTTGACAAATATTAAATTTATCTTATAATATTTTGTTTGGGGATTTTAAAGCTAGTTTGACCAGAAGTTGTTATCTTCATGATCACTTTGTAATCTTCTTTAGATTCATAGCTTTATGCTAACCAGTTCAATAGTCAGAAAATAACATCCTTGTCATAACATTTTTAATTTAGGTATATATTTAGTATGGGGATTCGTATGAAGAAGGGTTATATATATATATATATATATATATATATATATATATATATATATTCTGTTAAATCATTTGGTTAAATTTGATGAACCAATTAGATCATGCTTAAATAATACTCAAGATAATAATATTCAGAGTTATTGTGGACCCTGAATGAAGAGAGTCATAATGTTTACAAATAAGAATAAAACATAAATCAAATCATACAAATTCAAATATATGCCATGCATAAAATGGGAAGTAAAGATAGAATTAGAATTATTATTATTATTATTATTATTATTATTATTATTATTATTATTATTATTATTATTATTATTATTATTATTATTATTATTATTATTATTATTATTATTATTATTATTATTATTATTATTATTATTATTATTATTATTATTATTATTATTATTATTATTATTATTATTATTATTATTATTATTATTATTATTATTATTATTATTATTATTATTATTATTATTATTATTATTATTATTATTATTATTATTATTATTATTATTATTATTATTATTATTATTATTATTATTATTATTATTATTATTATTATTATTATTATTATTATTATTATTATTCAAAGCAAAACTTTATCGTGTCTAAAAAGTTATAGAGTCACATCTAGTAATATATTTATTTATTATAAATGCAAAACAAATTACAACTTTCAGTATATAAGTCTTTATCATTTCTGCATATTTTTTTGCTTGTTTTTAATTTGGTCTTCTATTTAGTTCAGTTTATGCTTGTATCTCTTTAAAGTTGAAAAAATGCTGATGTTGAAAATGTCATCATCTATCATATTGCACTTATATTTCATACACTGTATCTTGGTTTCAAGTGTGACCATGTGGCTGCAAACACATCTAGTTGTGCTAGGATGCTGTCTCTTTTTCTTAACAGTTCTAGTTTCATTAAATATGTTGCTGGGTGATGTCAAGGGTTATTAGCAAGAGCAAAGTGCATCTGGTACACCAGTAGGCATTAAGGCTGTATGTTGTTGCATAAATATCAGGGATGTTGCTGCACGAATATCAGGATGTTGCCTTTTTTAAATGTATTTATTATTTTGTCAATTGAAATGTTAGCCTTTCTCTATGTGGTAAATGTGCAACATATTGTTTCTAGTGCAGTAAAGAAATAAAGAAAATGATCTTGTGTCTCTTCTTCTCTATGACATAGCTCACACATGAGTCTATATTTGTATAGAATCTATGAAATCTAAGAAAATGTTCTGTGAGTAGAGCATTAAGATTAAGCTTAAGTAGAAAATCAAATAATTTTGGTTCTAGTGACCACTTTCTGAATTGTTGCAATAGTTGCCTGTTGTCTATCCCAAGAAGTGATGGATATAGATTAGGTGTCTGATTTGGATATAGTATATTATAAATGTTCCAGTATGTATATGTATTGTCATTATTGAGTGATATTTTGTTGTACATTGGCTTGAGTTCTTCAATCAGTGTGGATATCCATATGAAGGGAGTGGTCTGTCTGTGGGTATTATATTGATCACCCACTCCAGGTCTGGAAATCTCTTTATGGTTGCTGTTATTAGATTTACTGATTTCTGTGTATCAAAAACATTGATTGTATGGAGTCCAAGTCCATTTCTATGTGGCAGTCTGCTCAGATTTTTTAAAGAGATCGCCACTGTCTTTCTCTTCCATATTAGTTTGTTACAGATTGATGAGATTTTAGATATGAATGTTTTTGCAAATTTGATTATAGGTGTGTAGTAGGTAATTTTTGTAATTATAAGCTGATTAAATAGTGCTACCTTTGCGTATATTGACAGGTATGCCTTTTCAAGTGAGTCTGTGATTTTTTTCAGCATCTTTTTTTAATTTATTTTGAATTTTTTTGCCTCATTCTATTGGTGCCAAGGTAGAATGGGAAAGCAAGGAAAGCAGACAGTTTAACATTAAACAACTCTGTACAGTGCTTGTCTATGTATATTGACCATGCAGTATTATTATTATTATTATTATTATTATTATTATTATTATTATTATTATTATTATTATTATTATTATTATTATTATTATTATTATTATTATTATTATTATTATTATTATTATTATTATTATTATTATTATTATTATTATTATTATTATTATTAATAATAATAATAATAATAATAATAATAATAATAATAATAATAATAATAATAATAATAATAATAATAATAACAACAACAACAGAAAATGAAAAAGTTATGTATGGTGAATTAAAAAACCAGAGAGAAAGGCAGGAAGGTTTTGAGGTGATGGCTAGTTAGATAGATGAGTTCCTATTGATTGATTGGAATAGTAGGTACTTATTTTTATGATTGTTGAATTTATAGCAAATTTTAAAAAATATTTTTTTATTTAAAAAAATGGGAGATATTTTTTTACTGCCAGCTCCAAAAATAAATAGATAAATGATCACTAATTTCAAGATCGAACAGAATGGATCAGCGAGTCAATAGAGTGAAAGGAGGAAGAACATACCACAGAGCCAGAGTTGAAACATCAGGAAGGTAACAGCTGATAAAAGCTGTGAATAAGTCCAAAGTAAAAAAAATAGTTACACTAGATTTAATGTTGCTATAATTGATAAAAAAAGATGCAGTTGTAAATAAAAAAATATTTCACAAATTTCAGTAAAAAAAGTAATTTAAAACTTGAAGAAATGCAAAGGAGAACTGTTTCTAAATTTAAAGAAATGCTCAGATAACTGAAAAACATGAGCGGCAATTTTAGAAGGGTTGCTAGAAAAAACAGCTAATTATATAAGATTCTGTGAAAAGCATTAGAAAAGAAGAATTAGAGCAAAAAACCTTAAGTAAATGCACCAAAACAACTGGAAGAAGATTAAAAATTAAAATTGGAATTAATGCATGAATACATCCAGCAAATATCTTTTACATAATATTCAAGCTATGCAAAAGAGTATCTTGGGTTGAAATACCAAAGTTTTTTTTAAAGTTTCAAGTGAGATAAGAGCCAGAAATTGGTCAATCTGCAGATAATGATTTTATAACATTCTGCTATCTGGTTTTCACTTATTACTCAAGTTTACATTAGATAAATCTAGAGTAAGATAAACAGAATTGCTATTGAAAGCATACAAATAAACATAAGAGAGATCTTGTGATTAATCTTCTTATGTATAAAGTAGAAGAACTTTATAGGTTTAGAACCGAGGTCTCAAAAACATAGAGAATTGGCATGGTGTGAGATCTAGACTTATGGGCAAATAGTTTAGTTTAGAAACCCTAATTTTTTTTACATTTCAGGTTGACTGCTAAAAGTAAAGTTGCATTAATTTTAGTTGTGAATTCTAGTTTTCACCGATGATGGCAGCAGACAGAAACTGGTCATTCTGGTGGTAAAAATATTATAGTACTATATAATGCTAGAATAAAATGAAGATAATAATTCTTATCTGCTTTATTATGTATTTGTTTGAACATGACACTCGTCAGCAAGGCAAATTAAAATATTGATCTAGCAATCTCATATTTCCCTAAAATATGTATTTTCTCTTGTATAATTGTAACTATTAAAGAACATCTACTTTCACACATTTCTGAGTAAAAAATATAATTTAAACCTCTATCTATAATAGCTTTCAATAATCTCTAATCTAATCAATTTTTAAACTTTATACTTTTGATATCAGTAATGTTTGTATATATTTGGCATTTATTGATTACTCTCATTGGCACTGGGTGGTACTACTGTATGGAGAGTTATGCCTTGTTTATAAACAATTATGTGCTAGTATAAGAGATGGTGATCATGTGATGTTCAATGTATCTTCAGATTAATTATTTCATCAGCAAGTTTCTCAATTCAAATGAAGCATACATATGTGGATGTAGGTTCTCATTGGCTCCATCAAACCCCTAATAAATTTAGTTTAATTTGCAGATTGGAAAATCATATGTAATGCTGACTTGACCCATTCCATCCATTGTATTATAATTAATTGTGAATTTGCACATAAACATCATGAGATCTGGTGGAACAAATCACAATGTACCTATTTTTTGAAGTTGATAATTATGTCCAAATATTATTCACTTATCTTAGATAGTCAGCAATATTAATGTTGTCATATATATGTCTCTAGTTATTAGTCATAAATCTTGGTCTTTGGGAAAATCACAGTAAGGGTGTTGAAAATAATTTGGCACATTACATTGTCATAGATATTAATCACTCATAAAGCATGAAGATTATTAGACTTACATGAATTAAATTCTTGATATAATTGCTTAAACATGTCTAAAATTGTACAATGTGTAATGGTGTTAAACTAACTATACTTTGATCATCAGCCTAATATAATCTCTATTATGTTATGTTAATCATTATCAAATATAATAAACTTTTTTTAAATTTACCTCATCTCCATTATCTTTTTTATCATACTCCAATGCAATTAAACCCATTAGTTAAAATGAAATTTATGATATGTAATATTTATAACATTTATTTTAACAGTTTATTTATTAAAATTATTTTGTTGTTCATTTCAAGTCTTGTCATGATCACAATAGTGTAATTAAATTTAGTATATTCTCATACTCTCTCTGTTCATAGGAAGCATTGTTTTTAGGATATTAAATCATGGAGCACAGACATATAGGTTGGAACTTGATCCAGTATGGAACCTCATATATATATATATATATATATATATATATATATATATATATATATATATATATATATATATATATATATATATATATATATATATATATATATGGAATTGTGTAGTAGTTCACAACAAGTGGTATTAAAAGTAAGTGGGTCCACATTGTATAAACTTTGGGTGTAAATGTTTTGATATTGTAGGTTAATGCAATAAATTATTTCCATTTTATAAGAGGATGTATATTATTAAAACAAATTGTAATAATAATACTTATAGGTTGGATAATGAGAACACCCTGATAGATATCTATGATGCATGAAACCTCAAACCATTCATGGATTTTTCTTCTGATCCAGTGTAGATAGCAAATAGATCTCATACCATTTATGGGTAAAACCTCATAATCTATGACAGAAAAGTAACTAACACTCATCACAGTGGTATTAACATCTGTATACAAATATAGCTTAAATAATCATAATAATAATCCACAAGTAATGATCAAACTAATAATAATGCTGGAAAATAGGGATTGTAGAATTAATGAATAGAGAAGAGGGAAAGAGAGGGAAAAATATCTATAGAATAGGAATGAAGACCTAAACACTAAAGAAATATTTGTTCTGTAATATGGTGTCATGTTAATAATTATCATGATATTAAATTTATTGAATAGACAAGTTATTTGGCTATTATTTGGTATTGGGCTCTAGATTCATGATTATATTTACTATTGTATGTGATTGTATTGTATTGTATTGTATATTATTCATGTAAAACCATTGTTTTTTTATTTTGTAACTGAGGCATGTTAAAATGGAATATTTGCTGTGTGCCATATTCGTTTCACCTGGAGCATCCTGAAATCTCTACACCCAAGTTTGAACCTTAAGAATGCACCAGAAATGTTTATATAGATGTCTGTATAATAACGCATATATATATATTAATACTAGATATCTAATTATTATGTGTAGATTAAGATAATAGCTTCATAAATTTAATTTATTAATATATATATATATGATATATTGTGTTATTTTGGTTATTTATTATAGTTTATAAAATTGATTCACAAAATAGTTTGTAAAAAGAAGTCACATGATTCAAATCTGGTTTGGCATAGTGTGTTAATTGATATCAAAAAGTATTAAAACAATAGTTTGTTGTTAAAACATATTCTATCTCGAAAATAAACATTTAACCAACTTTATAAATTATTTTACTAAAATCAAGTTTTTAAAGAAAAAGATGCTTATTAAATTCAAAAAATAAAAAGATGGGTTTTAACAAAATTATTTTAAAATGTATAAATAGATTGAATAATAAGATAAAGATGGAATTAACATAGTACATCTTCCTAAAAACTTGTAAAACTAAAGAGTAAATTCTTATTAACATTCGACTGAAAATTAGACAAAAGACAGGGATTATATTATTTCTAAAATTATACAATATGGTATGATAATCGCTTATTTTGCTGTAAGACACAATTACCCTAAAAAGATATAAGTTAATTGAAGGCAGATATATGTAGCCCACCATTTTCTATGTAAAAAAGAAACTTCAAAATTTTTGTAAATACTGTCTAACAAAACCCATGCAAGTTTGATCTGTAAAATATCTAAGTAGGAAATGCAGGAGTTGCTGTTCTCCAAGCCTGGGAATGGTGATCTCCATCTCCAGCCTGTATGCTGAAAACATCAAGTCACTATAATAATGGTAAAAGTTCTGTAAAAAACCTGCCATGCTGATGTCACCCACATAGAAAGTACATTGGTTATCCTGTGGAGAATGATTGCTACTTTACCTGTAGCCAAGAATTGATGAAACTAACTGATGGGTACCCACATATTAATCAAAGGTGAAAGTTCTGCTATCACTACAAGAATACTAAAATGAACTTTAGGGGATCTAAGTCTAGAGCTATTCTATAAACCCTCGTGAGGGTTCAAATTAAATTTTCATCTCTGTGAAACCTTTAATTTTGTTTTATACTCTGAAATTGTGAACTTGTAGTCATACTATTAAACGGTAATTAATCTTTACTTTCATGCTAT
This sequence comes from Epiperipatus broadwayi, assembly GCA_028023455.1. Classification (NCBI taxonomy): domain Eukaryota; kingdom Metazoa; phylum Onychophora; class Udeonychophora; order Euonychophora; family Peripatidae; genus Epiperipatus; species Epiperipatus broadwayi. The sequence goes on from JAQFVV010006759.1 coordinate 75,863, forward strand.
TGGTGATATCTATTACTGGCTTTATAAGATTTTACTTATTAAAATTTCTTAATGATTCATATTAAAATGTGCAAATGCCAGTCAAAATAGTGAGCATATTAAATATTTTAAGTTTAGGGTGGAATATATTACTAAATCTAGGTTTGTTCTAATAATTATAGAATAACGTTTAGTTATTCAAATCCTATTTGCTATTATTAAATTACATTGCTTGATTATAAACTTTAATTACCCAGCAATCATTATGATATTTGTATTTTATATGATTGACAGTTTAATGTGTCCCATAATGCTATTATTCTGGTTATAGGACAACCCTATGTTGTAGGTATAATCCACAAAGATTATCTTAACAAATAATGTAATTCTAATTGTAGAATTATAATAACATGCATTTTATAGTTAGCAACTAACCTTAATATTTCTTAAAATACATGTAGTCATTACTAAATAATTATTAATGAAGTTGATTAAACTATTTGATGGACAGAGATAGTATCTCATTAAAGTAATCCATTTCATTATTGCATTAGCTTTTCAACATTTGTTTTGGGAGGTTGGCTTCACAGATATTCACTAATTATTTTAAATGCAAAGTGATCAATTACATTTAATTCAGTATATATGTCTGTACATGGCTGGTATGAACTTGGTGATATATAAAATAATCTCAGTGCATAATGCTATAGTGAAAAAAATATACAAATATATATATATATATATTCTTACCTAATGCTATAGTGAAAAAAATATACAAATATATATATATATATATTCTTACCTTGCAATTATCTATAGGTAAATGACAAGGACTGGGTCAATTATGTCAGCTATCTGTGTATCAGTGGGCAGGAGTCATCTAGAGGATGAATTGTTCAGAGATGAGCAACAAATAAGTAACTAGAGTAAGGACCCAGTCTGTTTGAGTAGCCTATCCAATTTTTGAAATTCAATGTATCTTCATATAAATAATTTCATTAGCAGGCTTTCAGTTCAAACAAATTGCACATATTATATATGGATGTACATTCTCATTGGCCCTAACAAACCCTTAATAAATTTAGTTTAATTTGCAGATGGCAAATCATATGTAATGCCAACTCGATCTCTTCCATCATTTTTATTATAATTATTCATGAATTTACCCACATACATTAGGAGCTCCGGTGGAACAAATCATTATTTACATATCTTTTACAGTTGATAATTATGTCCAAATATTAATCACTTAGATAGTCAGCAATATAAATGCTGTAATAAATAATATATGTCTTTGCTTATTACACAAGAACACTGATTTTTTGAAAAATCACAGTAAAGGTGTTGAAAATTACTTGGTACATTACATTGTTATAGATATTAATCACTCATAAAGCATAAAGATTATTAGATATACATGAATTAAATCCCTGACCCTTTATGTAATAATTGATTGAACTTGTCTAATTGTATAACACATAATGGTGGGTGTTAAAATAATCATAACTTGATCATCAGTGTAATGTCATCTATATGATGTTATGTCAATTATTATCAAATATAATAAACTTCTTTTAAATTTATTTCATCTCCATTAACTTTCTTACCATACTCCAATCCAGTTAAACCCATTAGTTAAAATGAAATTCATGATATGTGGTAATTATGACATTTATTTTAGCTGTTTATTTATTAAAATTATTTTGTCATTCATTTCATGTCCAGTCATGATATAGTGTAATTAATTTTAATAGGATCTCATGCTCTCACTATTCATTGAGACCCAGGTTAAATAAAACTTAAATGTATCATAGAAAGCATTGTTCATAGAATATTAAATCACGGAGCACAGGCACATAGGTTGGGACTTGGTCTGACATGGAATCCCATGGCCCATCTGAGTAGGTTTATATATTTGGCTTGGACTCTGAGGTTTTTTGAGTGAATGCACAATTCTGATCATTACAATATATATACATAAATGGAAAAATATAGAAATAAGGATTGAAAAAAAATATCATAAGAGATCATGCATCAACTTAACAATTGTTTCAGAATTAAACAAGGCAAAACTCTCCATACAGTAGTGCCACCCTGTGCCAATCATGGTAATCAATGGATGCCAGAAGGTTTGTGCATAAAATCCCTATCTAGTGCCTACTCATCCAATATCCCCAGACTACTTTCTGGCTTGTGGCCTTTGTCAGTGAGGAGCCTTGGATCTGAGAGCACTGCACCTAGATCTTAGGATCTAATGCAACCCTCCAGCAGCTACTTTTTAATTCCACTTAACTACAAAACTATGAGAATGAAATTGAAAACACAATAATATTTTCAATCTAAGCTGAATAGCTTATATAGTCATATGGGTCTGAACTCAGTTCAGCACACATACATTTTGGTGTCTTTGACTCTTTAACAATCATAGCCAGCACTATCCTATTGGGCAGGATTGGTGTTAAACCACTAAACATCACATGATCATTATCTCTTATAATAGCACATAATTTGTTAATAAACAAGGCAAAACTCTCCATACAGTAGTGCTACTAGGCCAACCAGAGTAATCAATGGATGCCAGAAGGCCTCTGGTTGGCACAGAGTGGCACTACTGTATGGAGAGTTTTGCTTTGTTTATTAACAAATTATGTGCTAGTATAAGAGATAGTGATCATGTGATATTTAGTGGTGTCACAACTATTTAGGCCAAAAATTGTTTCCAAACATCTGAATCATAAATATTTAAGCCAGACTTCCAACATTATTTGATATATTGGTATGTGATTTATCTTAATAAAAAGCTGACAACAATGAATAAAGAAAAAGAAAAAAATTCATTAAATTGTTAAAAAAATACAATCACTAATTTTGATGAAAATTTATTTGCTCTTCTTCCCATTTTACAAAATACATATATTTGATAAAACACTAGAACTATTGGTGATATCTTCATTAATACACTGCAGGAAAATTATATGCAGATTACTTGTAGTTTACCTGGCTTAAAATTATATAATATTTGAATAAAATCTAAACAATATTTAGCCATAGTTATATTTTTATATTGGATTATATATAAATGCAACTATAACACCATTATCACAAACCTCCAGGAAAACACAATATTTAGCCATCTCTTATTGCAAGAAACTTTAGGTGATTTTATCAATTTATCAAATACATAGAGTTTTTACTCAAAGAAAAATAAAGGCATAGGAAAGGATCAGAATATGTTTCAACAAACATGTGACCGGCTTTATTACGTTTAAACGCTATAAATTTGACATTTTTATTTAAGGAAAATATTACTTTAGAAATTATTCTTGTCACATCATTTTAAATGAATCAAAAATTATTTAAGTTAGAAAAAATGTCTAATTTTTATAATATTGAGAAATAGCACAGAATATTGTCAAATTGAATTTATTAAAAATATCACATAACTTCTAATAAAATATTTATTTCACCATAAAAGAAATTATTCACCTTTAGTTTTATTATAATTCACTCCATTTCTCACTCAAAATAAATAAACTCTAATTCTAAGATTAGTGAAAAGAGAATATTGACAAAATATTTACTTATTATAAAGGATTAGACTTCTTCTTTATTTTTTTTTAAAATTGAGTCAAGTTTTATAAAATGTATTTTATGTTTTATGGATTGATTTCAGCAGAAAAAAACTTTGTAAAAATCAATATGCTTTTGTTAGTAATGTTAAAACAGAGTAAAGATTGCTTTCCTATAAATTTTACTGTTAGATTTACAAAGAAAATTTTTTAAAAATTATCAATGTCTACAGTGATAAGTGGACTTTGTAAACACCAGATTATCATTTTGTTGTATTTATATATCGGACTATTACCATTATTTAATATTAAGTATTGAATGCGTATTATTATTAACAGCTGAATGTAATTTGAAATTTAAATAAAGTTAAATATCTCTAAAGATATTTAATACTTAATATTATATTATGAAATAGTTCCAATGTACAAATACAACTAAAATACTTATCATCACAAACCTTCAGGAAAATACCATGACATCATCATTCTAAATGTATCAAGGAAGTTATTTATAAAATGTATATTAGCTTACAATTGTGATAGATAATTTGAAAATATTAAATTAAGTCAATGAATATATTATCTTTTTTTATTAAAATTATTGCCTCACAAAAGAAGAAATGATCTACTACTTGTTACATTTATCATATCATTCTACTTCAATATTTAGTAAAATTTTAAATAATTAACAATGTATATGATTTTTTATACTTATTGAAGATGAAGACTGTAATTTTGAGTTAAAGGAACAGAGTTAGGGTTTACCAAACTAAAAATTTTAATAGAATTTCAAATAAAGCGCAAAACACATGCTAACTATAAATTATTGATTTGAAATCAATTTTTAAATCAAATTTTCTAATTTATATTTAATATTTTTTTGAACCGACTGCAGAAAAAAAAAATCCTAAAATACTATCTGACTATTATTCGTCAATGTTAAAGAAAAAACAACTTTTTCTTATAAATTATACAAATGTATTTATAAATACGACTATTTGCAAAAAACAAAATTTTATTTAAAAAAAAATGTCTAAGACTTTTATTTAACGTCAATTTATACATTATTCTTTTTTTTAAATCCAGCTATTGTTTTTAAAAGCAGTAACCAAAATAGATTACTTTTTAGCAACAGGGCAAGCTTTATAATGTAGTATAAAAATTTATAAATCTGCCAATGTAAGTTCACTGAAAGCAAGGCTTTTAAATATATATATTAAAACATATGTAACGTCTATTTTCTTGTTTATATTTTTTATTCCTTATTTTATAAGAAGGATTGAAATCAAATTAATTTAAGAACAAATATATTTCTCTGCAGCTATTTTTTTTTCTTCAAAAATATAGTTACTAAGTTATACAATTAATAAATTTATATCAAAGATTATTGGAGCAAAACATTACACTTGAATAGGGCTATGGCAATGCTTCTAAATTCGGTATGAATCCAAAAGTAAACATAAAAAGGACAAATGAAAGAGAAAAATTCTGCATAAAGTCCGATGTACATTATTAAGTATAATAAATCATTGTTTTCTTTATCTTTAGATTTTAATTGCTGAAACCAAAATATAAGTGATGACGTTAAAAGTGTTAATCCGGACGCAAGCTGTATTCCCAAGTTAGCATTCAATAAAAGAAACATTGATTTCAACTTTTTGGAATAGACATTATTTTTTTTATTATTTCTTTTCAATTTTTCCGGCTCTCTCATTTTAAGCTTAAAAATGGTACAAATATTCAGAATAAAAGAAAATAATAAAGGCATCGCATACAAAAACATCACTTGAATATTAAATTGAATTAAATGCCAGAGACTAAATAGTTTAGACTGATCAAAATCAATAATATTTACAATATGATTATTATCACAGATGAATAGCTTAATAAGAATTAAATCTTTATAATGAATACACAGCAGAATACTAATAATTGCAGAACTAATTATATATATTTTTACATGATGCAATGAAAACCAAGACTTGTAATTATGAGGGTAAAACACTGATAAAAAGCGATATAACGTTATCATGAAGATTAAACAAATATTAGATGCCAGCAAAGCTGACATGATAAGATGAATCATTTTATAAACAACGGACCGAAAATAGTAATTAATATTTGGTAAATAAAAATCAAATATTAGTAAATAGAAAAAAAAATTAGTCAACAACATATCATAGACAGTTGAAACAATAAAAGCAATTTTCATTTGCAAATCTAATGGCAATTTTTTAAATATTATTATACTTAAAGCATTTCCTAAAACTCCAACAGCCCAGAAATATGGTGATGATTCCTTTATTCCTAGAAGTAAAATCGGAAATAATGTGTAGTATTCGGTTTGGTTGGTCACAGAAATAGAAGTACAGTTTTGAAAATACATATTTTTAAGAATAATACTAAAAGAGCTACAAATATCTTTCAGTATTTTACATTTAATAATTTATTATCTGATGATATGTTTAAATGATAAAACACTTGTTTCAGTATGGAGGAATATCAAGAATTCTTGAGAGTTTCTACATATTTTCCATCTATTAATAAATTAATGACAATCGTTTAGTTTAAACATGACAATTATACTGAAATACACAAAACATGCACAAACTTAAATATATATATATATATATATATATATATATATATATATTATATATATACTATATATATATATATATATATATATAGTGCCATTACAATTTAGTCATTAGCTAAATTTATAGTAATGTGCATGTAAGAAAATGTAAAACCAAAATCATCATCACATTTTTATATAACAATAAAGGAAGCTGTAAGGCATCCAAGTTTAAACCCTACAAGATCCAGTTTTAAAAGCTTTAGACAGAAGGAGAGTGGGTCAACAATTAATATTGTTTGTGTGTTGATAGAAAGGTAATACACACATTTAAACTATTGAATATTTAATTTTTCTGTTAAAAAGCAAAGTTATAAAGCATATGTATAGGCAGTGTGTGTTGTAAAAGCTATTTAGGTAGCCACTTTTAAAATTTCAGACATTAAACTTTCTTTAAAACTAACCTATGCTTGATCAATTATAATATCTTATTCTATACTTCTATTTTGCTTTTCTATAATTGTAATTGGGATTTAAAAGCTAAGGATTTAATTTTAAATATTAGGGTTATAATTACTAAGCTAGCAATTATATTATTTAATGTCAGTTTATGAATGATTTGAAGTGATAAAGTATGTATGTACATTACATACAGAAATTTACATTTATTAAATATTGAAAGAAAAAGAAGGGTTAAATCTGTCAAATTTTTTTTTTTTACAATTTTATGTTAAGAGAGGAAATCTGTTGAATCAGATATCTATTTTTGTAGCAATTTTGTTTTTATAAATGATTGTTTGTCATTTTGGGAGCTTAAGCTTGGTGGGAACTCTAATTTTGAAATTGTTTCATCTTAAGATTAAAGGAAAGAAACTCCAATTTTAGATATTACAGATATACATGAAAAAGGAAAAAGGATTAAGTCTATTTTTTTTTAAAGACAAAAGTGTCTGAAAACCAGGTGTGTGATTTTTTGAGTTGGTCAAAAATAGCAATTCACACTATCACTCTAATTGGGTGAGTTGACTCAAAAATCAGATATAAAAGCAGTCTGGAAAATCGGTTGAGCGATTAGATTATTGTTATTATAATATTTGTGAGAGAGACTTTTTAAAAATTATTGAAACTAAAGCAGACAAACATTTTTAGTTCTGCTAGATAGTTTTTTTTTTAAATCATTTTTTTATGAAGTTTTGAATGTTGAAAATATAAGAAATGACGGGGTAGAAAAATTAGATATGTGTCCCATCAAGACCTGACCATCATGGAGCTGCAGATCATATAGGAAGAAAAGATGTCTTGTCTGAAAAATAATATTCTACACCTTTCAACTGACCGAGAGAGATAAAATGTTTTAAATAGAAGAAAGAAAACATTCACCTGCATTCAAAGGAGATCAGAAAGATTAACTAATCTACTGATAAATATTAATCATCAAATCCAATTAATTGTTCCAGTAACTGAGTTTGAACCCCAGAAAATTACAATGGGAAAAGAACTGCTGTATTTCATCCACGACGAGAATCATGCTGAATGGAAAAATTTAAAGTCAGTATAAGAATTTCTAAATTGTCCACTAAAGCAAATAACCGTATTTGAATCATCATCATCAAATAGTTATACACCTCAAGAAAGAGATTGTTCCAAAGTAAAATGGAAATGATAGCTGCAGAAATATAGACATTATACAAGATAAGTTTGAGCCCTTGGAAGTTCACCACAAAACAAAGGATCAGTAATATGACTTTTTATATCTATTTTCTTTATGATATCAGAGTCTTACTAAACTTTTAGCAATAAAGTAGTATATTTTATTTAAAGAACTTTTAAAGACAATTCAGATCGATTAAAACCAATAATTTCTTACTAATAATAACCTTGAGCTTCATAAATGATTTTAAATGTATCAAAATTATTTGTTTATTAATTTACAGTTATGAAATATTAATGTGTAAAATAATTTTTTGTATTATTATTTTGGTTTTAAATAATATTTTGTTATTGTGGAATAAAACACACACCTACATAATAATATTTTTACACGTGTATAATTGTGTGCGAATGTGAAGTAATAAGCAGTGTTAAAATATTAAATTATTTTGTTTTAGGAAAATATAGCATTTCAGCGCTTAGAAGGGAGGGGGAGAGAATAATTTAAACTTGTTTCTAAAACTTGCTCTTTCCAATTTTACTAACAATTATTTTTGTCATTCTACTTACATGTTAGATTTATAAAGTATGGGTGCCAATGAGTGAATATTTTTTTTTATGAAATACTTTTCTTGTGGATGGAACATTTTAACAAATCGGTTACCCAATTTAATACAATATACTTTTGAAATACATTTATGGGGAAGGAAGAATTTAAAATTTAATGTTATGATTTTAAAACAGTCGATTATGATTATTGTTGTTATTGTTAATATAAATTTTCATGTAAATATAGAAATTTTTATGAATATGTTAGAAATGCAGTAATAAATATTAGTTTATGTTATTAAATGAGGCGTATATAGTTCATTAAGAGTAATCTTTATCAAGTGTGATCATTCATCATCAATGGTTGAATATTACTTGTTTAAGATATGATTAAATATGTTAAGATTAACAATAATTATGAATTTCTTTATAAAAATTAGGTTTTATGTTTAGGCTTAGTCCTAAAGCTGTGGTTGAAACCATTGTCATTATCGTTATCATTATCATCATCATCATCAACGTTTTAATTAATATGTTTAAAGGCCATAAATAAATATTGATTCCATAATATTTAGTGATTTATTAGTATTATTATAACCACCATCCCATCATCTATTTTATGAAGGGATGAGTGAATTGCCATCTTAAATCAATAGTAATCTGAGCTAGTAAAACTTATAAAAAAGTATTGAAACACATTTATTATGTTAAGCTCTAAGAAATGATTTATGTCTAATGGATTTTATGAATTCCACTTTAGTTTAAAGATGTTTTATGTTTACTTAAATATTAGTGCATACAGTGCTATGGGTCTAAAATCATACATTTTGTAAGAAATAAGGTATCAAAAGGGATTCATACCTGGTACATGTGAAAGGTTATTAGATATAACTGTGTCTAGATTCAAATAATCTAGTGGTGCCCTGCTAGACCATATTCACTTGGTATTTGTTTGGATATGCACTTAACATCAAACCAAGAAATGAAAGTGGATAAAATCTACTGTCTGTATACCTGAGCAGATATTTTATTGAGTTACTAGTGTACTCACCTCATGTGATTTCCATATACCTGAGTTATAATAGTTGTTATTAATAATTTGTTTATAATTATTGATATTGTGATATTTTGAGAAATCTAATTATAGAAATATGTTTAATTTATTCCTACTCATCATTTTAATATTTATGACCTTGTGGCTATATAGCTACTATCCAGGAGTATGTTTCATTTAATCCAATGACCCTTAATATGATTGATAACTCAGTTGCATCTTTTTGTTTAATAGCCACTACTCAGGTTAAATAATTCTTTTCTCTTTCATATAAAACAAAAGCTACAATTTTTTTTCGTTTATTAAGATAAATATTTATATTTGAATCTTTTCTTAATTATTTAATACATTTGGATCGTTTCATCATCTTTAATATGTTACTATATATATATATATATATATATATATATATATATATATATATATATATATATATATATATATATATATATATATATAAATATAATATATATATATATATTGTAATATAACAGGTCTTGGCCTTGCAAAACAGTAGATGTGATAAACCATCAGAGTGGGTGAAAAAGCATACCTAGCATTTCTAAATACATAGATTCATACCCAATATGATCTCATTCCTAGAAAATGATATATTAAACATGAACATATGTAAAAAATCTACCTATATACTCATCTCCTTTCTCCATCTTTAACTTCCATCAATTCCAGAATTTGAGCTTAATGAGAATACACATAATATTCTACTTCAGAGAATATCACTATCATTAATATTCATCCATGTGATAAATTGAGAATTGAATATAGAAAAACACAAATGACAGTCATTAATTTAAAATCATATATTTAACAAATTTATTCACAATTAATATAATTTAGGCAATGAGGTTATGATAAAAGAAAATAATTTATTTAGATATCTCTGAATATTATTTATTATTATGGTTAATATTTATTAATTCAATCCCTTGTTCCCTTCAAAGTATAATCATTCAATATTAATACTAACAAAAAATATTAAAACTTATTATTATTTATGTTTACAGTTGTTTACTAACTTAACTTTATCAAAATCTTAATTCCTTTTCTCTAATAAGTTTATTGATTAGTTCATATCAATGAAGTGGTGGTGGCATGGTATCTCCCCTTCTATTGTGATTTGTTTCTACAAAGATAGGAAAGACCATTCATACTATAGATTATTAATCATTTACACTGAAAAACAAATAAATGATGAAATAATTAGTATTAACAAACAAATAAGAAATAACAATGTAACTGTACAAGTGTTGGCATTTAATGTATAAGAATGTAAAATTTTAACTCTCACTCTGATGATGATTAAATTCATCTACAAGTAAGTTCAGACCTGAACCTATATTTTATTTCAATTTAAAAATAAAGCTAATACTGCTTTTCTCTTTTCATACCCCCCCCCCTCAATCTATGATAAAAGAAATGAAATAAAATTATGACATCAATCTAAAAATCAATTAGGAGTCCATAAAGATAAAATGTTCTAAAAGGATTATAAATGTCCTCATTGATTGAGATCATGTTTCTGTTGAGGAGGTTCAAATGTTCTAGATTGTCAATGATCATGATCAGAATCTTCTTTTTCATATGGCCTGCTTGAGATGTTAAGTTTGCAGCTTCACATCTAAATATTTAGATTGATGTTACTTGAAGAAAAGATGAATAGATGCTGTGTTGAATTAAACTTGGTTTTGGCAGTTACAGCTCCATGCATAACAAATCTCTACCCATAAGGTAACTTCACACCTAGCAGTGCATGTTTGCATGAATTTCTATATATTGTACCGAGATACATCAGGAAGGAGTGTGCTTTCTACGGAGTTACACATAATTTTGAAAAAAATATAAATTGATAAAAGATTTGTGTAAATATTTAATAAAAATAAAAGATCTTGTAGGGTAAAATAAGAATAAAAGGATTTTTTTTTCTCATAGACAGGTTTATCGTTAAAAGCATAAATTAGACAGTTTTATAAGATATAATTTTGAATCGTATTTAAATAAAACCTAAAGAACTAAAATTTGATTTAACTAAATTTGATTTAATTGAAATTTGATTTAAGATTGCTTTAAGAAAAAAAAAAAACAAGGTGGAATTCGTTTTGTCTTATAATTATAATAAAAAAAAAGAAAATATATGTAATCAAAGGAATGTAATGAACAATGGGAGCTAATGACAAACATAAGAAATTTCCATTAAACGGCTAGTTAGTGAAATAACTCTAACAAAGAAATTGAAAATAACTTTAACAAAGAAATTGAAATAATTCTAACAAAGAAATTGAAATAACTCTAACAAAGAAATTGAAATAAAGAAATTGAAATAACTCTAGCAGAGAGTACAAAGAAATTAAATGACCAATGCAAACACCAGAAAGTCAGCACGGACCATAACTGAAACACCAGAGGATTAGTTACGTATTGTAGATTGAATCCGCAAGATAAGGACCATAAAATATAAAAAGGGTGAATTTTCTATTGTATTGTCAATTAAAATTATTTTTATAGATCGAGAGCATTGAATATTAATATACGTCTAAAGTTAAACATAATGCTGCACTGTTAAACCCATCGTGTGAACAGCCGGCCGAATCCTTCCCGCAATACCAACAGCAAACAGTTCAAATGTCGATCATGGTCGTGTAAAACAAGAAGGAGACGGAGTGTCCACGTGGAGCCCACAGGATCCCAACGACATCGGGAAAAGGATTGCAAAGAGTTAGCACTAACTGACCGAATGAAATACTATCAGAAGCAACGCTCGGAACCGTGCATAAGGGAGAAAGCTAGGTAATGTTTATTTCAATTTCTAATTCATTAATTAAAAGCCGTAATAATAAATGGAATAATAAACTCTGAACTTTATGGTATGAACAATAATTATTAGTTGTCTTTGGCTCCATTACCCAGAGATTTTATCGTGACTGTGTGTATAATTATTTTTTTTATGTATTTATAATCTGAAATTTTGATTGTATTAAATATTATCTGAACTTGAACGAAAGTGTAATTAATTATATTATAAGACCAAACGAAGTGTAATAGCGTAAATGGAGACTTCATGGGTTAGTGATTACTTAAATTAGATTTAAATTAAATAATTAAATAAAAGAAAAAGAGAAAGCGAGAAATTAGCGCAGAGAAAGATTCATAAATTGATTTTTTTAGGTAGGCGGATTATATTTAATTGATTGTTGTAGCTGAGCTAGCGGGAGCGGGTACTAGGTCGTATTGGTCAAGCAGACTTGTCGACAAGGTCGGCTGGTGCCCCTTGGATTTTTTCCTTTAAATAAATAAAAAGTTTGATTGGCTAATGTGTAGTCTAGTAAACGAGTATTAGTGTTATTGGCAAATGTTTGCCAATGATATTGATTACTCTACCCGAGGTACTGACAGCCCCGTGATAGGATTTTGTGTAAGAGGGAGGTACAAAGTTCTGATCGAGTCATTATTATAAACATTAAACATTTTATTGATTTTATATAAATGATGTATTTATAAAATTTACGAGATGACGTGTAAAGGGCTAGGTATAATATGTAAATGATAAAAGTTTTTGAATTTGTTGAAAAGCAAGATATTTGCTGTTGGGAATCTTAAGTTAGAGTTGATCTACTTTTCAACTCAAAATTAAGAATACTTTTGAAATAAAAAATAGATTCAAACTGTTGTTTGGGATTTCTAATTTAAAATCCCTTAGTTGGTTGGGTTGTTTCCATGCCCTTTTAATTTAGCTTTAATCCATATCTAATAAGATATTCTTGTTTAATATTTTTACTTTGGTGATGGCAGACTTTTCTGTTTGAAGCACAAGTTCAATTTTCCAATCACAATATGTAAATTGGTTAGCTGATAAGTGTTTTCAATCTGATTTTTGCGAAGAAGGTCATTTGTTTGTATCTTTTGCTAATCACCAAAACAAGGTTGGTCTGTTTTAATGTGAAGTTGATGCTTTCAAATTGCAGGTTTATGTTCATGCATTGAATTAATTATTTATGCCATTTGTTATGATTCATATATATATATATAGTGGATTAATAACAACAAATTTGTTTAAATTATTTTTTACATTTAAGTTTTTTCTTTATTTTCTTGCTTGCATATAAATCTGATCTTCCTTTCCTCATATTGTTGTACTGTCTATAAATTAAACAACAATTGATGAAAGGGTTTTATAGCAAAGTAAGTATTAATATTTAAGTTTTATAGTTTAGTTTATATTGTGTATTTATCATAGGTTTGTTAAATGTTTAATTGTAGAAGAAAATTAAATGTTTAATGGTAAAAACAATTACTTGTTTTTAGCCATCATGCTTGTGATCAATTTTATCTTTCAGTAATAAGTTTCCTTTGATTTGCATTCTCAGTATACATATAGCTTTCTTTATATTATATGTAGAGAATGTTGTTATTGTGGGTATCAGATTTGAATTAGGTAAGGGTGCTTTTAATGGTTTTGGTGGGGTGTAAGACCACATCTTACAAATTCCCCCATAAAAAGATGTTAAAGATAAAACAATATCTTTAATTACTCAATTTTACTCTCTATCTTTTAAGGATTAGCCTAAATATATTGACTTAGATTCCTATTTTTTGAGTAGTTTATTAACTATCATTTAGGGATTGTTGTGCGGAAATTAAATTAAGCTTCCCTAAAAAAAATAAAATTATTTCTTGCTAGGATATGTTGGTTCAGAGTTACAATGTATAACTGGCCCATTATCTAGTATTAGGATTTCTTGATTATTTGAGTTAAACTCTGTACTCTTGAGTCCTTTCAGAAAATCTGTTATAGTAGGAGTTATCTATGACTATATTTTTCCATATTGCAATGGAATACCAATTTTTTTAATAGTTGAAAATCTGACTACAATTGTGAGAAAGTTTCACTTCGGATAACTTATACATTAGTTAAATTATAAATGGATGGTTAACATTACTTGTCCTACTTCTTTTCCTTGATATTTAGTGGCCTTCATTTGGTACTAGTTAAACAAGAGAGTTGTCATTATTTTCTAAATGAAACAATTCATTGGGGTAATCATTATCCGGTCCTGGTACATCATCCCATTACAGTATATATTGTACCATTTTTAATATCATCTTGGGTTTTTATACACTTTTATATATTTTAATTACAAGCATATACAATTAACCAAATCAAGCTTTCCTTTGTTAATTTAGCAAGAAATAAGTGTTAAAAAATTTGAGTATATGTCCTGGCTAATCTATCCTTATGCATGTAACGCATACACACACACACACATATATATATACACATAATAAAATGTCGTTAATTAAAAACAAAATTGTAATTATAATTGAAATAATAAATTTAACAGTTTACAAACTATTACAAATAATCCTTAAATCCGCAGAAATACTTTTGGTTAATTTCTTAATTTTTGTGTTTGAATTTAATGGCAGTTGAGGCAGGTTTAAGAAATTAACCGAAAGTACTTCTGCAGATTTAAGGATTGTTTGTAATAGTTTGTAAACCGTTAAATTTATTATCTCAATTATAATATATATATATATAATATTGGACTAAATTATGACAAGCTGATTTTTTTAATTTATTATTTCTGGTTGCCAGTGCTTATGCCACATAGTCATTTAAGGGACACCAAATGTCTCAATTCTTGCATCAGCTTCAATTTGTGGAGGTTTATTAATTAATCAAGTGCATTGGTATTTATAAAGAGAGACTCTAAAAGAAAGATTGCTAGCTGGAACTTTATACGTAAATTTAATAAATAAATAAGCAAAGTTTATAATTATAAATTTATTTACTAAATTCTATCCTATGACAGATTATTAGCATTAGCATATAGTTACAAATAACTCACTCATACCTTCAACCTTAACTTGATTCTAAAGTCGTTCTTAATACTAATACTAGCTCAATTCATGTATTAAGTTCTTCTATTTTAGTTAAAGTCAGAAAATGAATATACAATTCTTATTTATCTTAACAGAACATTCTGTGGATATTTATTAGTACTAGATGTAGGTATACCATGACCATGGGTTTTCTTTCTGTGAGATCCATTTGGTACAATTGGGGTCAGTTTATTCTTATTAGTTTATTTAGGTAGGCACATCAGTAGGATTAAAACATTATATTGACTTCAGGCAAGGAAAGAAGCATCAATGACTGTATCCACTTAGCAATGCATTTGATTATGATCAAATCCATAGATACTGATAAATACACAGCAATACAACTTCCTACAGCTTTCTATGACAAATACACAATTTGTTCCTCCAGAATCCTCCAACAATTTTATTCATCCACAAAACAAACTTTTAGATCAGAAACAGTGCAAGAATAAAACAAGAATAAGATTAATCTTTGCAGATCA
Source organism: Epiperipatus broadwayi (assembly GCA_028023455.1). Taxonomy (NCBI): domain Eukaryota; kingdom Metazoa; phylum Onychophora; class Udeonychophora; order Euonychophora; family Peripatidae; genus Epiperipatus; species Epiperipatus broadwayi. Next base: position 91,622 of record JAQFVV010006759.1, read on the forward strand.
GCCCTTTCTTTATAAATCCAAAAGTCTGAGTCCAGTTCACAGGTTTTGTTTACACTTTTACCTTTTGTTCTTTTTTTGTCCAGATTTAACTTCTCCCCAACTTTTGTTCTACCACATTTTTTTATTTACTAAGTTCATCCTGCGATTAGTTTTGATTGGCCATCTTAATTAGATGGGAACAAATGTCACACCTCACATTTTCTTTTAATTATGATTAATTGTATTCTGATTTTAATTTTATCAAAATTAAAATCTGCTATTACTTTTGTTTTTATTTTCCGTAGTTACATAAATTAATGCCTATTGTTTATTAAATTAAAAAAATTACTAATTTTATATTAAATGCCAATACACATTGTACCCAAAATAATTGTACAATACCTTCATGGTCAAGTAAAAGAATAAAATAAGTGGTTTATTTGATTTTATTCTCCAAAAAAAAAATCAAAATACATTATTTTATTTTAGTTAATTATGCTTTCCTTTACAACTGGGCTTATTAATGCTAATTTATTTATTTGGTTTATAGAAGACTTATTTCATGCTAGTCATATTTACTGGTCATATAAGCTAAGATCCTTTATATATATACATTCATATTTTTCCTCACTGAAATTTGAATGCTGATTTAAAAACTGTGATGAATGAGATACTTAGCTGAAGGTCATAGGCATACTAAAAATCATAAGCAAGAGGTTATCTCACTTTAAGCACTATAATGTATATAACAACACATGAATAAAGGAAAACTAGGCTATCTCACATTTGAGCATCATTCAATCAATTCCTGAGAGATGTATGGGATCATGGTACCTAGTCCTATCGCAGCACATTCTGGAATTCTGCTACCTCAAGTCTGATGGACTATTACAGACAGAGATCCTATGTTGCAGGTGTGTATAGTGCAGAGATATCAGTTTTTCAAACAAAATGACCATACCACTCCACTAACACTAACTGCATACCCCATAACCCACCATCACCACAGCACAGCCCATAATTAGCCACAGAAACAAAATAATTTCTTTAAAATTTGTATTTTAATTAGAAAACAATAAGTAAACATTCCATATACTATACTTTTTCCATTAGACATATCCATGGTCTTCAGGATCTAAGCCACCCAGATTTACATGCTACTGCTCTCTGAGTAATTGGATGATGGTCGTGTTGACAGAGATCTTGAATGCTCTCCATGTTGACCACATCAATCTCTCCATTTTACATCTATATATTTTTCTATATAGCTATCATGAGCTCTAAATTTCTCTCCTAGAGACAGAGATTGTGACTGGGTTTCTTTCTTCTTTACCTTGCTTGGTGCCTCTTTACCTTTATAAAATACCATAGCATTGATGTGGGCATCATTTTTTTCTGGTCTGATATTTGTTACCATATTTTAATATTTGTTCCTCACCACCAGTCTTATTGTTGTCAAAAGCACTTAGTAATTTGGTCATCAGCTCAATCCAGTGCCTATTAGCAAATATTCCACCAAATTGAGAAACTTTCTCCATACTTTATTTTAATGATTTGTTTTTCAATCAGCAGGCATGCTGCTAATGCCCATAGCTTGGTGACCTGTTTTTTTTTTTAAAATGACACATACTTACTACATACAGCATTTTCTTATTTCACCCTATGTTTTATCCTCTCTCAATGGTCTTCATTCCAATAACATTTCATTATACATTGAAAAGTTAATAGGTTTCTTACGTAATGATTCTCACTAAACTTGTGCTACCCTCTTCAAATGACTAATTGCTACCACCAACTTAACTCTCTCAGCCATCACATTCATCACAAAATATCTCTTGATGCTTATTTTATGTTCTATGGGTGATTCACCCTCTTGTCCATAGAAGATCTTTATTTTTAAAAATTGGTTAACCAAGCTAGATATGTTTTCTTGTTTTTCTATGGTTTTTTATGTATTTTGGCTTTTTGTTGCCTCCTCATTTTCTTAACATATTTCACCAAGTCATTCACTTCTGTCTGTATCTTTCTCATAAAGTCTTCTCATTCACAAATGCACTTTATCTATTTCTTTCTCTTACTGACTTCCTCTATCTTGAACCTTCTTCTCAGTGTTTTATTTGTTGTCATTTGTTTACCACTCTATTCTTTTTACCACCACTTGGGTCTCTTCTCTTTCTTTTAATTCCACCTTGATCTCATCCCCAAATTTCCTCATTTTACTTTTGACTTCATTCTTCCACTCTATTAGCCCTGTGAACATTTCCTGTATTGCCAGTGTAATGACTTTTTTATTTCTTTATTGCTGTCTTCTGACATTGCTTTATTAATTTTCTTGCCACTTTTTAATTTCATAAATAATTATATGAATTTTCTTTTCTGTAAAATCAAAATAATTCTTTTTTTTCTCTTTTAAAGCAAATATAATGCTCTCACTCTACTTAACTGTTTATTTTGATTCAATATTACACTCACTGATCTCCCTTCCGCCTGTTGTCACTTTTATTCATTGATTCCTTATCTTACAATCTATCTGTCTTTTTACCCTGTAAAATACTTCAAATGATTAAGCCCTTCTGAAACTGGCAAACAACAAAAACATTCAAACAACTGAGTACATATTATTGTATAAATTTACACTTATCTCAGGTTATGACTTTCATTTTACCAAGTCCAAGTTCTTCTTTGGGTATCATTGAGTTTGATTTGAAATCTCATGTTAGAAACCATTGTACTGTTTTTTAATTTTATATACTCAAATTACAACCATATATGATTAACCAAATCATGCTTCCCTTTCTTAATAATAAGAAATACGTGTTAGAAAACTTGACTATATTTCCTAGTTAATCTATTCTTAAGCATGTGACATATATATAATATTCGAGTCAATTATAATTCATGGCATTTTTTATTTGTTATATTTGGGCACAGTGCTTAATGAATGATATTTGCAAAGCACCTGGCATGTTGTCATTTAAATGAGATCCAAATGCCCAAATTCTTGCATCAGTTATGATATATGGAGGTTTTTTAATTAATCAAGTGCATTGGCATTTATAAAGAGAAACTCTAAAACAAAGATTGCCAGCTGACACTACTCTATATATAAATTTAAAAAATACATAAGAAAAACATATAATTTTTTTACTAATTCTACCCTATGACAGGTTATTAGCATTAATGTATAGTTAATCTTGATTATTAACTTGATTATAAAGTTCTTCTTAATATTAAATAATAGCTCAGTTCATGTATTAAGAGTTTTCTATTAAAGTTAAAACAAAAAAATGATTACGCAATGCTTATTTATTTTCCCAGAACATTCTATGGATGTTTACTTGCACTAGATGTAGGTATACCATGGCCAAAGATTTTGTTTCTGTGAGATCAATTCAGCACAGTTGGGGTAGGTTTATTTTTATTAACTTATTCTGAGTCAGATGTTTAAGTAGGCTCAGCATTAGGATTAAAACATTGTATCAACTTCAGATGAGGAAGGAAGTATTGGTGAATATATTCATTTTGCAAGGTACTGACAAACACATAGTAATACATTTCCCTAGGGCTTTCTATGACAAATATAAACTTTCTTTGTCAGGATCCTCCAACAATTTTATTCATTCACCAAACAAACTATTAGTTCAGAAGCAGTAGAAAAATATAACAAGAAAAAGATTACTAGTCCACTTCCTGTTGCGAGCGGGAGCAGTTCACTGCTTACTGGCTCTACAAGGATGGGAGGATGCACATATTCAAGACGGGAGTTGGGAAGAAGATGCATGATAAAACATAAGTAACCAGTTGTTTTAACCTTTTACACCTTTTCAAAAAACTTTAAATCAGTTTTAAGCCGAAATAACTCAACTTATAAATCGTTTTATTCTATGCAAATGGCCACCATTAATCAAGCAAAAGCTAATATAAGTAACCACTAAAATCATTAAAATTAGATTAAAACTGAGAAAACGTATTTAAAATGTAATCTAATAATTCAAAATGGAAATAATAACAAAAATCCTAATTTTCATATAATCAAAACTTTATAACAGAGGAATCCAGTTCCTGTTGTGAGCGGGAGCAGTTCACTGCTTACTGGCTCCACAAGGATGGGACGATTCACATATTCAAGACGAGAGTTGGTAAGAAGATGAATGATAAAACATAAGTAACCACTTGTTTTAACCTTTTACACCTTTTCAAAAAACTTGAAATCAATTTTAAGCCAAAATAACTCAACTTATAAATCGTTTTATTCTATGCAAATGGCCATCATTAATCAAGCAAAAGCTAATATAAATAACTACTAAAATCATTAAAACTGAGAAAACATATTTAAAATGTAATCTAATAATTCAAAAGAGGAAATAATAACAAAAATCTTAATTTTGATGTTGGATCTAATTTAGAACGATTAGAAAATTAATACCTGTGAAAATAAAGTAAAAAAAAAAAATTTCAACGATGATATTCCTGAGAGTTCAAACTTAACTCCTAATATCAAGAAATGAAACAACTTTCAACAACTACAAAGCAGTCAGGGAGGACAAAAAACAGTTGGGGAAACATACCAGATGCAAAGATTAGTTTAAATCCAGGAAAAAAATGTTTTTTTTAAATGTTAAATTCTTCATAAAGAAAAAGCAACAATATCACAATGATGAACCGGAGGTGGCCAAATGCGGTAAATTTTTCATGAAAGAAAACTATTTTAAATATTAATTTGATCTTAAATTCAGAATTAAACATTATGGATTATGATTTAAGCTACTTCCCTGCATAAAAATTAGAAATTTATGATGATTAGATCAAACGTTATTGGGCCACCCCGGTGCGATTGGGATGACACAAAAAAATAAAAATTCTTCAAAAAAGTTTCAAATTGACTTAGAATTATGACGAAGTGAATTAGAAAATAAAAAACAATGATTTAGAGATAAAAATGGATTTATTGGATTTTATGGGCCTAGACAGAAACACAAGCGGTTAATCATTCAATCCCTTTACATTTAAATTATTAAGAAAAACCCAAAGACTAAATATAAACCATTAGATTTTATAATTGGAACTCTAATTAAGCATCAAAATTAGAACTCAACTTGGATTAGAAGAATTCAATAGGATCAGTAAAGCAGAATCATAATTGAAATGTTGTCACAATTTAGTTCAGAACAATGGTATATAATACGAACTGGATTGTGAACCCTGAGGACCTAGTGGGACCATGAATCTAATTATTGGTTTTGCCTGAGTTCTCGGTCTCAAGGGTAGAGGTGATGGCTATGGAGGATTTGTTGATCAGCAGGATTGATTGGAGATCTTCACCACACCCAGGTTTAGAGAGATCTGGCAATTTTCTCATGGCCCTCTCTGATTTGGTTGGTGTTCCGGACATGCTGAACCTATGTCACACCCAGATTAATTGTAACCCACTTACAGCAGGGGCCGAAGCGGTTTAACCTTGTCCAAGGAGTGGGTCTGGGTTCTTGCTAAACTGAGTTCTGTCTGATGGGTCATGGATGGTCTGGATGAGCTGCTTGGAGACTTGCCAAGTGGGCTGAGAGTTAATTGTCCCGCATGAACTCTCCTCAAATGGACGTAGCATCCCCTTGATTGACTGACATTTGATCTGTGATAATTCATGTCCTTTTTTTCCTCTTTTTGTGTTTTTTCTTGATGTTTGTACTTGGAATATATTTTTTTTATATACCTGTAATACTTAATATATTGTATAAGGCGGTTTTGTTGCTTTGAGCCACCACCCAGTTGCAGAATATCAATGTAACATTGTAACCTCTAGGGCCCACTGCTGCAGGTGACAGAATGTGGTCCCTGCACAAGTGTATCATACTTTAGTGACTTAATAAAGTTGCTTTGGGAAAAAAAAAAAGAAAAAGATTACTCTCTGCAGATCTATTCTTATTTTTTGTATTCAAAAGTCTTGAGTCCAGCATGCTGGATCTGTTTATATCTTTCCCTTTTATTCTTTTTTTTGTCCAGATTTAACTCCCCCTATCTTTCTTTTGTACAATTAATTTTCACATTTTTTTATTTACCAAGTTCATTTTACAATCAGTTTCAATCAGCCATTTTCTTTCTTTATAATTCCTAAAATATTTCATTACTTCAATACTTTCTTCACATTTCATAATATGCTCTGTTTTTAAAAATTCTAAAATGGTTCTGACTTAATATATCTTCTATTTATTGCTCTGTCATGTTTCTTACTTTTTGCAGACTGACCTTTATTTATCATCATATATCTTTCGCACATAATTTTATAAACTATTTCTATCTTATCACTCCTATCATTTCTCATTTTTGCATCACTCACTAAATTATTTACTATTTTTCCATCCTATACATTCACTCTCATTCATCTTTTCTTCTCTATCGTTCATAATTTTATAAATAATTTTTTTATCAATATAAAATAAATTAATAATAAAAAATAGTTGTGTCAGAATTTACAGTATAAAATAATTGCGATATTACATTGTATATTCTACTTTAAAACTCTCTGCATATGGACAGTAGAGGTTGGGTTTATATGCAAAGAATCTTGATCAGTTCATGAGCACTATGACACTTCCATTTGTTATGTATTTAATTGAGTTGTTCATTCGATTATAATAAACTTAAAGGCTGAGCTTATAAAGTTCAGTTAAGATAATACGATTGCTAATACGCGCACACACACACACAAATTATAAATTTTTAAACAGTAATTTACCAGTGTATTAGATAATTAAAAGTTGGCCTCAGCTAATATTAAAGTTGATATTAAAATAATTAATATTTAGAACAAATAGAAAAATTTCTACAATTAACTCAACAATATCAGATGTAATAACAAGCAATTGGAAAAGTGGCAATCTAAAATGTCGACATAAAAAATAAATATCAGGTATAAAAGAAAAACTTGAAGTAAATATACAATAAGCTATTTTTTAAAAAAAAATATTTGGAACTGTTATTAAACAAACAATCCCATAGTAGCAAAATTAGATTGCTATTTATTTATTTATGATTTTAAAAAAAATGTTTAGAATGAATTTTATTTCTTGAAAAATTCTGACATAAATTTTCTTTTCATAAAAAATAAAAAAAAGTAAATAATAACCAAAGGTTTATATAATATTTAAATGGAAAGAAAGTACACATGAAGAAAACTTTTTTCAGGTTAAATTGCCATTTTTTAAAAAACTGAATGTAGATTACATAATAAAAATCTTTTCTAATTGAAACCACACGCTTATAATGTTTTGAATAATTTGAGGAACAATATTAGCTGTTTCCAAATTTTACAATTAATCCACAAATATTAGAGATAATAATAATAAGCAATTAAAGAAGCAGTTACCCTTAACAAAAAAGCGTTAGATTTGAAATTTTTTTAAATATTTATAAAGTAGAAATCCACTACGACAAAATAGCATAGCTATTTATTTATTCATGGGTTTAAAAAATTCTGTATAACATACTTTTAAAAACCATGAATAAATAAACTTACTTTCCGTAAAAAAAGATAAATAATAAATATCACAAATCATATATAATATTAAAATAAAGAGAGGGGGCACATGACCAAAACATTTTACACAAGAATTTTTTTCAGATTTGAAATTTAGATTGCATAACATTGAAACTTTCCAAATTAAAAGGCACACATTTCATAATTCATGATTTGCAGGTATAAAATTAGCTATTACTACAGATTATTTTAAAGTGAAAAGAAATTGACGCCATCTTGGATGAGTGTCATTATGCTATATAAAGGTAGGTAAACATGATAATGGAGGGAAAAATATAGAACTGCAATAATATATAAACATTTAAATCTGATGGGTTAAAAGAAGATCTACTTTATTTTATTACATGTGTAAATTAGTGTTTTATAAAGTGGTAAATGAGTAATATTCTCAATATGAAAATATTTGTGGTGATAATACTATCATATCTCATACTCTCTTCAAATAATGGAGTAGTCCAGATTCTGTATATATTGGATTGAACTGAATTAATGCATATACAAATTAAATAAGCATAGTCAAAAACAAAACTGTGTGGAATCCTAAAATAAAATATCAATTTAAAACTGCTAAAAAGTGGATAGGTGCTCTTGTCCTATGCTGTATATAAAATAAAACAACCAAATCAGTTTCAGCAGTGGTGATCAAGCTTAAAGAACTACAAACAGGGATGGTTAAAACAGCTGATGGATAACAACATTATAGACATTGAAACTAAATACAGTTAAACTACACATCATGTGGCCACCAGCAAACAACAAAGAAATATCACAATCTACCAGTGATGAATGACCAAACAGTAGTATTGAACCTACAATTTCAAGATCACTGAACAATGACAATGGATCTTTTATTGAGGATCTCACCAAGATAAATGAGATCACAAAGCAAAAAAGCAGCCTATTGATGCAAATTCTAATTCTAGCCAGGGTCAGAAAATATCTCACCTTGCCTTCAAATAATGGATCAATCTAAATCCCATCTTATTTAGATTGGATTAAGCTTTCATCATCTTAAACCAATGTGTATACAAATGGATAATGCATAGAGAATGAAAGAGAGTTAAGATAGGAAGATGAAAAAATCAGTTCAAATAGAAAATAAAAAAGTAACAATAAAGATGATGCAAGTGATTTTGTTGAAGTCATTAAAAGTGATATTCTTCCAAATAAGTAATTAGAAGAAGGTTATGCAATTATGACAGAGGGTGAAGATAATAAAAACAATATTCAAAAGCTTATAGAGAATAAAGATTTACTAATTGATGATATCAAGAATTCTACAGACAGAGATGAAGTTAATGAAAATAATACTCATTCTATTGAATAACATGTCATAGAAGAATATGCAGAACAGTTAGCTAAAAATAGTAATTGAGAATGAAATGATAGAGGATAAACTTGTTGGAATAGAAAAATAATAAAGTGTTAAAAAATTTAAAGAAATAGAAGTTGAAAGAGAACAAGTAATAGTATATGACCCAAGACATTTGCAGTTAAGAATAAAAAATAAGAAGAAACAAAATTTAGTAAAACATAGTAAAAATTTAATAAAAGAATTGATCACATAGTGAATGCTGATACTGATATACATGGCTGAAATGAAATATTGGCATAAACAAAAATCATAAGTTAGATAGTTACTGGAGAAATGTTATGTTTACAAAAATATGCTTCATATACAGAGAAGGATTATGATTTTATTAGCTATTTTGAATATTTTTTGTGCAGCATAACAGCTGCTGATATAATTAAAGATCATATTACTAAATTTGATGTGATGACTGAGTGATTATATCAATGTTTTAGGAGACAATTTAGGCAACATTGAGTACATAGCTCAAAGTCTTCACTATGAACAACAAATATATATTTTTAGAATATCTTTTTATATTCACCAAAAATTCAATTGTAGAAATAAAACATTCAGCACAACTTTTAACCTGAACAATGTCAGTGGATAAATGTGCCACATTACAACAACAGTGACATCATCTGATGAGGTTGGCTAAACATAACCATTTAGAAAATACACATTTAATATTGATATTATTAAGATTGTTTTCAAAAGAGATTATATGCAAATAGTGTATAAAATTTTGTAGATGAACTTGAAAAGTATAATGAAGATGTGGAACAGGTTAAATTTGTTGATCAATTGTTTAGCTTAAGAACAATATTATGCAATGATATTGAAAATATAAAAAAAGAACCATTAGATAAGGGTCAGTCTGATGAGAAAACTGATATATTACCCAAAACATAAAGATAAAGTATATGAAAAATCACTGTTTGAGAGTGCATTTAAAAAAGTGCAATGGCAGATAGGAATAAATAATTTTAATTTATTTTTAATTTTTTTTTTACAATTTAACATTAACGTTAATAGCAATTTTTATTTATTTTTAATGCCAATGCTGAGATAGATACTATTATATCTCAATTTATAATTTTTACTTAAAAATACAGTAGATGTAAATTATAAACTGAAATTCAGATTTCACAAATTAGATTAGATATTTTAAAATTTAGATTTCTATTATTTCTAAACTCACATCAATAAAGATCTGTGGTTTAAATAAACACACTTGAATTGTTGAATTTAATTTTAAAAAGATAAAAATGAAATTTATTTCACCTAAGTTTGCTTTAAAAATTTAGGTTATAGTAACTAAGCTTAATTCTAAAAATTTGCTCAAATAGCTTATTTTACTATGAATTCAAATTCTTGGAAAGCTAATTTCTTTTAGGCGTTGTTTCATGCTTTAGAAATGTTTTAAAATGTCAATTAAACATATCTTTGGAGTTACAAAAGGTAGTGTTAGCTATAAACATGCAGTTTACTTATCTGAAGAATTTTTTTTAAAAATGCATAATTAAAATAATTTCTGGCTTGTTTAAATAAAAAATGTCCTGTAAAATATGTAATATAAGGAGGCCAACTCAGCAAATAATTTTGTCTTTGGGTTTTTGGTAATTGCTATTTGCCAGATCAACAGACATTACAAGGAACTTTAGCAAGCACTTGAAAGAATCAAGATGAATTGTCAATCTCAACTAATGAACTTCACTCCTGAAGCATAAAGGTCATGACAACATGATATCAAAGCCTTCTTGCTGAATTAGATTCATCACTGTTCCAACTATCTTCATTTATATTATATTGCACCTAAAATAGACACACTTATCAACAGTCAAACTTTTAAAAGAATCATTGGCCACAAAACATGATTGTGAGAAGTATGTTAAAACCAGTAATAAATTTTTTTACTAATTAATTACTAATAGCTTTCTTTTATATTGTGTATAAGAAAATGTAAGTACTGAATCAAAGTGACACTAATGCTCACACATTGATTCTATTTACAAAAAATGTGGAAATGGCTGAACCATGCAACCAAGGAACTCAGAATGATTTAAACAAACACTGCTGGAAGTTTAAGGCAAGCCATAAATTCAAAACCTGCAGTCATGATGATGGTACCAAACATGAAATATTGTTAACTCAAGAAACCATCTCAAGGGATAAGCATCTTTTTGAAAAAATTAAATTTGATTATGTGGTTAGAACTTATATATTTAATGACCTTAGTCATGCTCTGTGGAAGTTTAAACTCCTTTATGATCCTGATGGTGATTTAGTTATGAAAAATCCCATGATGGAAAGACAAACCATCATGTTGTGGTCCATTAGGCGAACGGTTTCACAGTTTCATAAGTTATGTAATCCCTATGAGGGACCCTTTAATTTTATTAGGTATAAAGCCAATAATGTTTAAATTGTGAAATGATTATGACAGCAGGACTTCTGATGTTATAACCACTAGAATACAAATATGGACTATGTACAGTAATTCAACCCAGTATCTTACTATGGAAGGAAAATGAACTTATAAATACAGAAAATTTTGAAAGTGGTGTAGGTATCATCGATTTAAATACAGAAAGTTACAGGTGGAAATACCTATATGTCATAACAAACTTTAGATTTAATTATTTCCCCTGTATATGTAATATAAGCCCAATAAAGCACCTAGCAGAAAATAAGTGGTAGCATAACAGAAACTAACTCTAAGATTGAGTAATAAATTTTATTTAATATTCCTGATAAATTGTTTTCAAATAGTTATGGTTGTAATGAATATAAGCATGTAGCCATGAAAATCATAATAGATAAATGAAAGGATATATTATAAGCTTGAGAGCAATATACTATGAAGTCACATCATAGAAATCAGATTGTGAAAAGTCTAAACATGAATTCAGAATTGGAGATAGAGTACTAATAAAAATTCCACATCCTAATAAACCACATGAAGGTAAATATCATAAGTATAGTAATATGTATGAGGGACCATATAACCATATACCATCATTAGGCAAACAGGTTCCAGTGCATTTTGGGTAAAACAAGGAGGAGAGGTCTGAGGCATGTATAATTCCTGTATCTTGAACCCTTATTTTGGATGTTAATAACAATACAGGATAGTATTAGGAAAATGTTAATATAGCTGAGATATATATATAAAAATAGGTAAACTTTGTAACAATAGCAGGTGCAATGTATAATAAAAAATATATATGTATATGTGTATAAATGCATAAATATAGTACAGGGTTAGGGATATTAAGTTTTATGAGAGTATTTCCCAAGTAATGCTTAGATGCAATCATGGGAATACCTAGAGGCTAACTAAAACAGACATGTTTTGATATTTGGATAGACCGTCATTGATTCCAATAAGCCTCAAAGAAGCATGAAGAAGGTTAGAAAATAGATAATTTCATGTGCTTTCTGCAACAGAGACACATTCTTGGTTATGCACCATTATAAAACCACCAAAGCCCTAAATCCAGCACACTATTTGAACTTCCCAAAAACAGCTGTTATATAATAAAAAATGTTAGAAAGCAAGGAAATTGACATAGCAACCCTTCACCAAACCCAAAATAATCATACATTCTTAATGTACTTGTGAATGCTAAAATTTAAAATCCAGTTAAAAATTTTAACTCTGTTAAGAAGAGGGGTGTTGTAAGAGATGACTTACAACCAACAATTACACCTAATCCAGTGTTTTCACAATGGTTGAATTCAGGCCAAGTGGTATGCAAATAATTTATCCTACATACTTGCTTATACACATAAAGTATATACATATATAAACATACATATAAATTAATGTTTGTCTATTTGTAGATATTAATTTTGTTTTTCTTTATTTAATATCATTAACAACAAAAGTAATTAATTAACTTATAAGACAGACATAATCAAAGGTCAAAATATATGAGGTCAAAATAGTTTCTAGGTGATTGAGTTTGGATAATGAAGACTAAATAAAAAATAATAATAATAATAATAATGTTTTATAATTTGCCATTGTTGATTAGTTTGTAACAATAGGTTTTAGCTAGCATGAGAAAACAATCTAGCATTTTTCACTTGCTGACTAACAACTAAGCCGACAGAGCATAAAGTAAAGTTTTTTTATTCTTTTAAAAAAAATTTAAAATGTTTGGTGTTTAAAAACAGTAAAATCCTAATGTCTATATTTTAAAAGTAATATAAAATCTTTATAATTTGTATAGAAGGAAACAGGAAATTTAATCTTAGCTGGTAAAGTGACAAACTTCAAGATATAATTGCAAGAATGAACTAATGATTTAATTTATTCTACAAGTTTGAATTCATTATTATGGAAATAATAAAAAAGAAATGTGAAACTACTAGAAATTGACTGTTTTTTAAAACTATTTTTATATATTGAAGCTATGTTATAAATAATAGTCAATAATAAAGGAGTCATTACAATGTATTTGGGGTAAGGCCAATACTCATCTTTGATGTCATTATAATATTATCCATCAAAATGTCTATTTTACAAATTGTTGCTGAACATCAATCTTCAATGGATTTATGCTATACATTCAGAAGAGATAATTGGTATGTGTTTGTTTTAACCAAGTAGCATGAAATATATAAATATCAACAGAGTTGGTGAATAAGAACATTATGCATGGAGATTGACATTTAAGATTATAAACTGATAACTATGGACAAATGCTTACTTTCCTCAGGATACATATAGATAGATAGATAGATAGATAGATAGATAGATAGATAGATAGATAGATAGATAGATAGATAGATAGATAGATAGATAGATAGATAGATAGATAGATAGATAGATAGATAGATAGATAGATAGATAGATAGATAGATAGATAGATAGATAGATAGATAGATAGATAGATAGATAGATAGATAGATAGATAGATAGATAGATAGATAGATAGATAGATAGATAGATAGATAGATAGATAGATAGATAGATAGATAGATAGATAGATAGATAGATAGATAGATAGATAGATAGATAGATAGATAGATAGATAGATAGATAGATAGATAGATAGATAGATAGATAGATAGATAGATAGATAGATAGATAGATAGATAGATAGATAGATAGATAGATAGATAGATAGATAGATAGATAGATAGATAGATAGATAGATAGATAGATAGATAGATAGATAGATAGATAGATAGATAGATAGATAGATAGATAGATAGATAGATAGATAGATAGATAGATAGATAGATAGATAGATAGATAGATAGATAGATAGATACTTTTTAAAAAATGCATTCAAATCAACTTAATTACAAGATTAATAAAGTTGTGGTTTTTTCTATGGTAGACTTGCATAACTTTAATATACATGTTCTACTGTATAACATCAAATCATTCTGCAAATCATTATGTCTGTCCATACTGTAAGTAAAAGATAGCATTATACTGATCTAATTTTTTTGAAGAATGGTATTTGTAAATGTTGAACACTGAAGATGATGATTGTAATATATTTGAAAATATCTAAAAAAATGGCAGTGTTGGTGGTTCTTTTTAATAAAATCACTGAAAATAATAGTAATATGAATACAGAGAGTAAACTCAAAACTAATATAAAAAATATCAGAATCTGATGCTGAAGAAAAAATATTGCTATAGATTTGAGAACAAATAATTCTGGTAACTATGTATTTAGCCATGATAACGAATTCAAATGATCCAAATAGCCTGCCCAATATATGATAATGTAGTCAAACTTTTCAAGGATTGACAAATAATGAAAAAAAAATTTTTAGAAGACAGCTTACATCCTGAACAAAAATATAATTTATTGTTTACCTATCATAAAGAAATAAAAAAATAGAGCAAATAGAAACAAAATTTAACATTTAAAATCACACTCATATTTGTGATATGGATTTATTCGAATTGAACGCATTTTGGGGGTTATTAGTGTACATGGAAATATTCAAATTAGACAATGAAAAATTTGAATCATTCTATGCAACTGGTGAAATCGGATGAGAAAATTTCCAACAATTATGCTTAAAAAAGATTTTTTAATATTTACTTTACTATCCTTCTTTTGATACTTTTGATGATTGAAAAGAACTAGAAAAATAATATTGCAGCTTCTATCAGTACTATTTGAAATGTTTTTTTTAAAAACTGTAAAAAAAAACTTGTCATTGTAATGCAAGCTTGCATTGATGAATGGCTTGTTAAATTTAGAATGAGATGCAGATTTAAAATTTATATGCCAATAAAGCAAAACCCCTTTAGTTCACTGATGCTTTAAACAGTTTTCTTATATATGCCTATATTCCTTCAGGAAACAGTTATGAAAATAAAACATTGTCAGAAGAAGGAAATCATTTCGGTATCCAGTCATAATCTGTCATTACGTTATTAAATCCAATACAACGTTCCAACATAAATGTTATAACTGACTATTGTTACAGCATTACAAAAAAGGGGACTAACTTATTTGGAAGTTTTGAAGAACAATAAAAAAATTTCTACAACTTTTTTTACATCAAGATCAAGAGCAAGAGAAATCACATTGTATAAACTTTATGATGATATTACACTGTTATAATGTCTCAAAATATATAAAGCTGTACAAGTAATTTTTTCAATGCACCTCTCTAATAAGTTTGATTTTAGCACTGAAACCTCTCAGGTGATTGCAATATATAACTAAACAAAAGTGGAAATGGATGCACTTTATTTGAAATGTGCTAATTACCCTGCAGTAGAAGATATTGGTCAATGATAATTTTCATTTTAATGTCGAATATTTCAATTTCCAAAGCATTTATTTTATATTAAAATTACAATCAGTGAATAAAAATTAAATGCATGGACATTTCAAAAACATTAGCAACTTTCCTTGCAAGTGTATACTGATAAGGAGGGCTCATAACATGTAATCACTAAAATGAATTAAATATGCTTATTTTCTGAGCATTAAAAATGGCCTGAAATTAATGATAACGATATTGATAAGAATCTAGATGATAACAGGTTCGAGATAAGTTGGTACGGGTATTCTTTGCAGTTAAAAATATTTTTGTCTGCAGAAACATTAATAAATCAAATTATGTTGAACACATAAAACCATGAAATAAGTGCTCAATTTTAAAATAAAATTATCTAAATTATTTGTAGTTTGTTTTCTTATTTTTAATGTCTTTTCACAATCTAATTTAATCCATAAAATAAAACTTTTCTCATTAGTAATATTATATTCTGGTTATAATCACAATGTTACAGCAATGTATTACAGACATTGCAGGTTAAAATTATCATGGACAACTTGAAAGTGTTATGGGATAAATTTGGTTATGATGATAAGAAATGAAAGAAGAATCTTATTTGAGAAATTTTCAAAAAAAATTGTATATCATGAATTCTTTGAAAAACAAATCCTAGATGGAAGTAGACACGAAACCATCAGAACAAAGACACTGCAACACTGGAAGCAAACATCGACTAGCGAAATGTTACTTATTATTATAAATTTAGAAAAATAAAAACTATTAAGAAAGACAGAAAGAACAGTAGACAATCATAGCAAAAACGTTAATAACAGATTTTGAAAATGAATACACATGATTGAAATCAATGAGAAGATAACTGATACTAACTTAAGAACTGCAAAAATATGTATAAAAAGGCAGCAACAGTTTATAAAAAAATTCTATTAAGACAAAACAATGCATAAAAGAGAAATATGAAAATGCTAAAAAAATGATTAAAGAATTGAAAATTTGGAAAATGGCAACAGAATGTTAAGAAGAATATAAAAAATACAGTTGGAATTTAGAAAGAAATTGGGGAGAATAAAAGTGTCATAAGTATTAAAAGAACACTGTGGTACTAGAAAAAAATTGTGTGTGCAAAAAATGAAAAGATAAAATTATTACTAGAAAGAGTTATTTTCATGAAATGTGTGAACTAAGCAATCAAGTGTCCACTAAAGCTATTTAAACATTCTGAATTTCCTAGCATTTCAAATGCAAAAATGAGACGTATATAAATTTTTAAAGACATCCTGAGATTATTATTGGTATTTAAAAAAAACTAGGTGAAGAACATAAATGTTGGCAATATTATCCATTAAATGTCTAAATGATAAATATGCCTCAAATAGTTGGAAGAATGGTGATAAAACAGATATTTCAAATTACAGATCTATTAGTTTTCTATCAGTTCCATAAAAATGTTTACCAATCTCCAATCCCGCACAAAAAATAAGTTGGATCTCAAAGTGGTTTTAACATAGTATATCACATTCAAATATTAAATGAAATTATACAAAGTATCAATGAATATGAGTTGCCATTATGTTTTGGATTTGTAGATTGTTAAAAAAATCATTTGACTGCAAAAGCATTTCTCCAGAGATTAAAACATTGAATCATAAAAATATTGATACTTGTTATTGTCATTTTCTGTAAAAAAAAAAAAAAAAAAATGCAGCAACAAATAAAAAAGTAAAAAATATGATGATTTCATATTGTAAGATATTTTTACAAAAAGTATTTTGGTGCGTGAAATGGAAAGCTAGGGAAATAAAAGCAAATAGATATTAATTAAATCATTTAAATTTTTTACACGGTTTTGAGTAATTTGCTTCTAGGCTTTAAAAATATTGCAAAATTATGAGATAAAAAGACTGATTCAATTTATTCGTGATCCTTTCTTCAATATCTAGAGTGCTTTTAATACATAGATTAAGGGAGGCTGATTTACTCTTTGTTTATATATATATATAATTTATAAATAAATATTTAAAAATACAATATTTAAAAGCTTATAAAAAATATATGTATAACCATCACTAAGGAGGCTTTCAACTAACTTTTAGCTTTGTCAACTATCACGTTTAAAATGTCAGCTTTCCCATAATTCGATGATGTTAACTTTCCCATAATTCTGTGATCTTAATGTTTGCAGCTTGCCTATTAACCAAATGTTGCTTGTATTTACATATTAACATCACCTCTTTAATCTTCCTTTTATCATTATTTCTTTCAGTTTCCAATATTTTTACGTTGTTATAATTAAAATCGAAACCATATATACATATATATATATATATATATTGTGCCCTTTTCTATAGGTCAGTAATAGTTCATAACATTCAATTACTAAAAAATTTTAAATTTGGAATATGTTATTTTAATATGGTAATTGTATTAAGTCAATTATATCTTTAAAGTACAATTTGAAGATAAAGAGAATACGTAGTATATAAAATTATTTAAAAAGTAGTTAAGTAAAGTTTAAAATATTGTTTCATGTGGTTGTAAAAGCTGGCCATATTAAATAACACAGCTATAAAAATTAAAAGTATATTTAATAAATTAGATTTTAATAGTTTAAAACTGATAAGTTAATAAATACAGTGTTTAAATTTATAATCATATTTAATAGTCAAAATTAATATAATATATTTTAAAAATAAACTTTGTGATAGTGAGAATTGTATTTAATTCTATATTTTCTAAATTGTTCTTCCAAATTTTATAAATATATTATATAATATAATAAGTGTATCAATTTTATTAGTCTAGGCAGAGAAATAGATTGAAAATCGTCTGTCAAAGTTATTAATCATGTGACTTGTATATTACATACGTTCACACACATGCTTGTTTAAATTAATAACAAAGTTTAAAATATTTTAAAAGTTATATTATAGAATTGGATGGAATTGTCACCTAGCATAAAATAATAATAAATATTAAGTTAACTATCGTATGTAATGTTTTAAACAATGTAATAAAGACGAATACAGTTAATAAAAAAATTAAATATTTTGTTTAAATAAAAATAGATAAATGGAATAAGTTATTAAAATTGTTTTAAAAGTTATTTTAAATGTTTAAATAGTTTTAATAAAATAATAATTTATTCAAAAGTAATATTTTAAATAATATTTTAAGTTCATTACGTCATAATTTCTAATTTTAAAATTTAATTCTACTTGAAATTGAAAATATGTAAATTTGTTCTCAAGCTAAAGTAAGAATTAACCAATAGGAATAGGTATTCTTACAGACTATAAATATGATTTGCACGGGGTTATCGGAGAAGATTAATAATGTATTGAAACTAGAGAAAGGTAAATTATAACTACCAAAAAGATAGTATTTTAAAAAATTTTATTTTTAGTCAATTTTTTTTTTAGTACTTCTTATAACTTTATCTGCAAAAAAAAAAAAACTAATTGATAATTTTTAAAAGTATTTTTTGCAAAAGAGAGTTTTAAAATATAATAATTTAGAAACTTCGTGGAAATGATTTTCTAATTTTTAAAGTACTTACCAGTCGTATTTTATCTAAAAATTTAACCTAAGCTTTGCAATAAAGGATGGATATACTACGAAATAAAATGGATATAAGTTGTAGTGCTGAAAAAATATTTAAAATATTTATTGATACAGCTTTATTAATGCATAACCAAAGAACTGTTCTGGTACATAAAAACCTCAGCTCGGATATTATACGGAGTCTAAAAAATGTATTGAAACATATTATTTATAAGCTTATCCAAGATTTATTTTTAAATGGTAATAAGATAATTATATATTGCATGAATTATTTTATATAATATGATATTCAAAGGAGTAAAATGTTATATCCTTTCTGAAGGTAACATTTTTTAAAAAATATTTTCAAGAATTAAAGAAAGAACCCAGGAGAATATGTTATAGAAGCATTTTGATATTAAAATATCCGGTCTTAGAATTATTTAAAAATGTATTTAGAAAAGATTTGTTTAAGGAAACATATATAAAAAAGTGAACACATAGTTGAATAAAAGATGGATCCATGGAAATACAAATAGTACTTAAAAGTTTATCGAATATTTTAAAGTTAAATTAGATGGATTGATGCATTGGATATGCAGAGAATATTGGTAGAGAAGATTAAGAAGCTTCACGGGATTAATTAATATTATGATTTAATAATTATCATCCTAAATACTAAAACCAAGAATTATTTTCTATAAATTTTACTAAATGGATTAATAATTATTTTTATTTTAAACTTTAACGTGCTTGGAGGAGAACATTTTAAAAAACTCTAGAGAAAATAATAAACATTTTGGACTTATGAGGAACTATCGTCAAAAAAATATGTAATTATAGTTTTGATTCCTTTTATTTTGTTAACCTAGTTTAAATCTAAATTTTTATATAAGATTAGGAAAAACATAAAAACATTAATTTATTAATATTAAAATTTTATAATATAACAATCTAATAATTTAGCTAAAAATATTTTAATATAAAGTGTATGGGTGTGAATTTTTTTTATATCTGCAATGCTCAAGTGGATAAAGGAAGCCTACTGAACACGGTGACTAGATAAAGGTTATTGGTAATAATAATAACTATTGATAATTTATAATGTATATTTTTTGTTTTCTTTAGATCATCCATAAATTGGAAGAATGAAGTGTAAAAGTTTTTACTTATATGTACCGCATTTCATACAACATTTTAAAAAAAAAGCATTATGAGATAGGATTGATTTGAAAATATGCATATGAGATTATTTTTTTTTTTTATTAGTGATATAATCCAACATAACAAATAATTATGTGATTCTTTTAAAATTTTCATGTTATGGGATATTCAAATCTTGTCTAAGTAGATTATATATGATTAGACATATAGAATAATGAAGTAAGCAGACTTTTCTTGTGGAACAGCTAGATTGTTTAACTATTAATGAATTTTATTTATTGTTTTGTAAATGCAGATAGTTATTTATCAATGTAAGATGTGGAAAATCTTGAGAAATAATGTTGAGATACTGACTTGGAAGTACTTAGTGAACAGGAAACCAAGATGATGTTTTAAGAAATAGGATGTTATAAGGAATGGGAATAATATTTAGTCTTTATGTGAATATCAGCATAGTTAACAAAGCCCTATGACTGATACACATTTTATTTGGACAGTGTTTATATTTCTTTAAATATTTGATGTTCTAATAAAGCTGAAGACATAGCTTTAACATCGTCCCTGTACTAGAGGATATTAGGCAGGTAAATATCATATCTCTTCGCACTGTGCCATGATTTTGAGATATGTTAAGAGTTATACTCTAGCTTTCTTCCTTAATCCTATGCATCTGTTTTCGCTATCTTTATTTCATGTAACTGCATCGTTTAGTAAGATATGTTTAAGAGAAATGATAAATAGTTTAGAACTTAGGTTATGCTATCGTTTTGTATAATCTTGGTTTATTTGCTTAGAAGGAATAGGACGTTATAACTTAAATTGAAGATCCAAAGTATCCTAAGGAAAAAAAAGAATCATAGAATATATTTTGAATTTTATTTCAGAAATGAAATATAAATTTTTTTTAAAATAAAGTATCTAAACAAAGATATTTTCTTTAAAGTGATAATAATTTTAAATGCTTTAGTATTATTTTTTTAAGAGAAAATAAGTTTTGCATATTTTTAAAATACAATAGTACAAAGTAAATTATGTAAACAATATGCATAGTACATTTTTTGTTTATTGATTAACAGAAATATATTAATGATTACACTTATTTTATACTAAAGTAAGATTTAAAGAAGAATATATTATGATTTGTAAACATTGTGTGATAAATACTAAAATCTAGTACTGAATTTTGGATAATATTTTGTGTAACATCTTTGACTTTGCAAGATGAAATTTTTTTTTTAATATTTTGAGAAATCCATACTCATTATAAAATTTTGTTTTCTATAGAATTTTTTCTAAGTATGAATTTTTAAAATAAGATAGTTTAATAATATTAAGGATAAAATGCCGTTGCTAATAAAGTAGATAAATATATTTGTAATAAGTTAACCATAATGAGAAACCAAATAGTAACATTTTTTTTAAATTTTGTCCTAAATCGAAATAAAGATATGATTGAAATATAAATTATTTTTTATAACCCGGTAGATCAAACTGTAAAGTAAAAAAGTTAAGGATATCCACTGTAAATAGTGTAAATAAATTATTTATTTATTTGTGGTTAGTAATAAACTTTGTTAAATTTTATTTCAAAAAAAAATTTTGTGTCCGAGTTATTTATTTCTCCACATCGCTGCATGAAATCACGATATATGCATAATAATCGAAACAAATATATAATTCTGCACAAAAGATAAATAGAGAATTATTTTAAGAATTTTAAATATTTTATTGGTATTCATTATAATTAAATAATCATAATCTTACATTATTTTATTGGTCATAAATCAGTTATCACAATATTATATTAAATTATATGCTATCAGTTGCCACACATATTTTGTTTGTCAGATTATTGAAATGCTACCACGTATTTATTATATCATTACATGAAGATATAAGATCATATTATATTATTTCATTATTTTATTATGGTAATAAAATTATAGTAAAAAGAAAAGATATACAGAATTAGTTAAACAATGAAGAATATTATTACTGTTATTTATTATTATTAGTTTCAGTGTAGTAGATTATGACATAAAATCCCTTCTCATATTTTACTACCGTATTTTTAAATTAACTTAGAATAAACTTTATGAACCTGAGATTATTTTATTGAGCTAGATTATTAAATAGAAGATTAAGATTTAATTATTAGTTTAATCTTAGTGAGTAGAAGTTATTAAAGTCGTAAGAATACTATGAGTTTGTTATTTGAAATAGTAATAAAGGGGGGATAGTGTTTTTATGCCATTGAGGTAATATCCTCTGGGATATTGACTCAATGTAATCTATCTTGTCACCTGTATTTTCACTTCAAGTCTCATAAAAATATTAAATATTTATTTAATTTATTTTTATAAACTAAACCTTATTCGTATTTTAAATTTGAGCTAGTGAAATATTTTAATTTTAATGCTGAATATTTTAGTTATTAATTATTAACTGAGATAGAACCCGTTTTATTTTATATCATATATTATTCTGGAAGTGAAGATGCACAAGATTACAGGTTAGAATATATATATATATATATATATATATATCGATGTGAAAATTTTTAATTAATAAAATCAAGGTGTTAGAGATTCTGTCTCCAGCAATGCATAATTGAAATGAATATTAATTTCAACTTTTAGTTAGGTGGCCGATTATAAGAAAAAAAAAGATTTAAACATTAGGTAGCATATTGATGAAAAAGTACAGTCTAGTAAATATAATTATAGGTTATATTTGTTTAATTTAGCATAGGTTTATGCACACAGATTAGGTAGAAAACAGTTTATGTGTGATTAATAAATAAAATATTTTAACTTTAAAACATATTCTTTAATTTATGTTTAAAAATTATTTATATGAACAAATGTTTTAGTTTAATTTTGACATAAGATTTAAAATAAGTGTTATTGTTTTATTAATAAGCTCCAGACACTTTAACAAGAAGTTCCCACTATTTATCAGTTTACAAGAGCATCCCATTGACTTGTATGAATAATCTGCATAGCAAAATGTTGTATACTTATGATTCTCTGAATAAAAGTCTATCCATCAATAATTGAAATTTAAATCAAATATAGTGAACACTTTCTTTTGTAAAATTTACTACTAGCTTATGAATAGATGGTACAATACACCTTTCAGGAATGGTTATTTTACTGAGCCATGTAGTTTTAAACACAGTCACACAGAGCCATTTTCTTCTTGACTATCATTAATGAGTTATTATATGGAGATAAACACATAAAGATGAGACCTCATTTTTTTATTTTGTTTACTATTTTTCATATTCTTTCTATTAATAGTGTGGTATTGGATATGACTTCGTATGATTAGGTTTGTCAATATGTTACATACTCTGCTGCCTAGTAAACAATGATTTTTCACATCACAGATGACTTGATACTTCTTACTTTAAAACATTATGAGTTCTATGCATAAAGGGTGCCTCTCAAATGACCTGATATGCAAGTCCATCCATAATCAAGAGACATAACAAAACACATCCTTATTTGAATTTCAACCAATACCTGTTTAAGTTTCAACTTAGCTTTTTTATTATTGTCTAAGATTATCTGGATGTCATTCAATAGCTTTATTTCTTATTGGATTGAGAGTTCTTAAGTGACCAAAAAATTTCTATGAGTTCAACCATGCTTATATAATTACTTCTTCAATTTTAATTTTGGAACAACTCTGAAAAACAAATTGTGAAACATTATTATCTAAGACACATATCAAAATAGTTATTAATTTTATCGAGCTGTTTCCATTATCTCTTTTTTTTCATTCAGGGTATCCTGCAGTGAGAAAATTTCTAGTGAGATCCTTTACATTTCCCAGACCTTTTTCTATATATCACTGAAAATATTCATATGAAAGAACTAAAATAGGGTGGAGGTGAACTGTTAAATTCATATACACAGCTTCTCTGTGAATTTGGTTCTACATTTTCAATACCCTTTTTTCCATGTCTTCTTTTCATGATTAAATATAATTCTTTTGCTAGATATACTATTTGTATTTGCTTTATTTCAGATCTTTTGTGCTCTTTTAATTTTGAAATCAGAGTAGTCAAAATCTTTTTCCTATTCCTTCTAGAATTTACTGATTCATATACAATGAATTCAGCAATTCTGCTACTTGTTCAATTATTTGATTTTTCTATCATCACACATAATCGTTTGTTCTACCATAAATGATTGATTGTCTGATAATTTATATTCTTTAATCAGCTTCTATAGTGAAAATGGTCAAGGCTTTCATCTGTTAAATATGGCAACAAAAGAACTGAGTCTAGGTTTTTCCAATACCTACTATGAATCTTTCTCATGATATCTAGTATTGAATAGCATTCTGATGCTCTTCAGTCCAGCATCTTTATATCCCTGGAAATCTAGCTTTTTGGACAATTATTTTTACTGTAATTTGAAAATCCCTAAACATGACTATAGACCAATGCCACTTTGTGATGCATTGTAATTCTGTTTAAGGTAAGGTAGTTTTCTAGACTGTCAAGGTGTTCCATATGAGTTTCTTCTGCATATCCTATGAATGGCTTTATTTTAAGAAAAAAATTGACATTCTCTAGATATAGTTTTGCCTATCAGAGATATGGTTTCTTCTTATAACACCATTCACCATCTTTCATTGACTTTGTTTTTGAACATTCTTGAATTTTTCCCATTGACAATGTCTCTTCAGTTTTTTTCTTTTTCAATTTTTGTTTCCATCAAATTCCTACTTAAGTATTATGGAATTGCTTTCATACTTCATGTGAGTTTACATTTCCTAAATCTTCATTTTTCAGTTTCCTATCTAGTCTTTGTGAAACATTTCTATTAACTTTTCTTATGAATTCCTGATTTCTCCTCTTCAGTATTTGATCTAATCTTTTGGTTTTCTTTTGTATTATATCTTGCACTTTATGTATATTTCTTTTATCCTGATTTTTCTTATTTTCATCTGTTTCCATCATCATTTTTGATGCTTTCTTTTCAGATCAAATTTCTCTACTTTAAGAAATGAATTCTGGTTACCTTCTTTTACTTATTTATTCTCTTCCTTTTATCTGTATCTATTATTCAGGTAATATTCTGGATCAATTTCTACATCTCTTTTTGTCTTTTTATTTTTTGGGATAATATTCTGGATAACTTCCTGAATGCTTGTTTTCATTTTTGTTTGCCTATTTTATTTTTCTAAATGCTTTCTTCTATTTTAGCAGCATTTCTTACTTTTGTTTAACTCTGTTTCATTTTTTTAAAAAGAAAAAGATAATTTCATTTTGCCAACTGATTTCTTCTATTTTTAATTATCATTTCTTCTCTTTTTTTACTTTTTTTGAGTATTCTCTTTGTCGATTTCTTTCTTTTAATTTCCTTAAAATCATTTATTCTTGTTGATTGTTTCTACTTTCTGTAGTAGCATTTCTCCCCTTTGCTAAATAAGATATGACTTTGGTCACTGCTTTCTTCTATTTTTAGCATTATTTGACATTCTTCTGCTCTCTTTTTATTATTTTCTTTTATTTATTCATTACTTTCTTTCATTTTTCTCAATATTCTTTCTAGTATCACTTTATTATCCTCATCTCTTGGCTGATTAGTCTCTTCAAATGTTTAGTTTTTTATTTCTTTGGTCATCTCTTCTGATTTTATTTTTATCTTCTCTTTATTGACTATTCCTAAACATTCACAATAACTGGGCTGATATATAAATCTCCTCTAGACTCTTAGTTTTTTTTTCATTTGATTAATGACTTTTTTATTGATCACATTGTTACTGCAATTTTTTTAAGTTAGCTTTTGTCAGCATATGAGTGTCTATTTGAATGTTTTTAATATTATAGATACACTATATTGAAATACTTTTACAAAAAAAAAACCAATAAACTTTTTAAAATATTGTTGCATCATATAAGCCTCACAACACCTTCTCTCCATGCAGCCTTTTACTTTTACCTAATAATATTCCTTATATGCCTTTTTAAACCTGATTGTCTCAGTACCTCACTTTGCTTGTCTAGTCTAATTTATTTCCATTTGCTTTATTCTTCATTTTAATTTTGCTAATGTATGTGTGACTGATTTCCTTATTTACTATTATTATTGTTACTATTACTATTATTGCCACCACTGCCACTGCCACCCCCACTACTGCTATCACTATTACTTCTACTACTAAATATATGTGTATATATAAAATGAAGTTTATATAACAAATCATATACTCAAAACCTTTTCCAGAGATCTTATCAGCAGCTGACAACAAAAGAATAACAAGTGACCTGCAATTTTGTCATAGATATAGAATCCCATCACCAGTCAAATAAGTACACAATGCTGAGTGGACATCTTGAGAGCTCTCTCAATTTAAATACTATAAGCTGCTTATATGCAAAAATATTTGCAAATTCTAGCTTCTTTGAATCTTAGAGACTGGTAAATATAAAACTTTAAAATAATGCTTTGCTCCATTTCTTTAAGACTTAGAGGCTGTGTTTAATGACACAGAATTATTGTGAATTATCCATAATAAACAACTGAAAGTACTTACAGAGTAAGCCTCTCAGACGCTTGTCATCTGTTTTTTTAAATAATCCATTTTCAGGGACTCGAGCTTACAACACATAGTATAAACAATATGGCTTACTGATAGTTATCATATTCAATAATTAGATTTTTTTATTTATTAAAATTATAAAGAAATACAAAAATCCAAAGGATTGTAATTTAATTTTTTTAATATAAATATAATAAATAAAATTTAAATAAAAACATTTACTAGATTATAACAAACACACAGATAGATATCACTTTTTAGGTTAGCACTATCTCATAATTTCGGAAATATTCCACTGAAGCACTCAAAATCCAAATGGTTGTAATTTACATTTTTAAATGTAAATTCACTACACCAGCTATAAAGTAGCCAATGTTGTCACAAATGTTGTTTTGGAGCCTTCTAACTATATTCTTTTCCAAACAGATAGATACCTAGAATATGGGCACATTGCATATCCATTCACACATAAAGTTTAATTTCATGCCCATTATTACACACCTTTTTTGTGGATACTATCCTGTAATTCTGAAAATATTCCCTCCGTTGCTTTTTCTGTTAATGAAATATTCCCATCTTTTATCATATTTCAAAAATGATATGGCAAAGAACATGTTAAAAAAATCACCATGTGTAAACTAATGGCAAAAAATTACATAATTTTAATCTCATGTTATCTGTTGGCTTTGTGTTAAGTATTCACTGAATATTAACATTTTGATGTTATCTTGTGAATAGAATTTATAGCAGGGATAATCTCAATTTTTTAATAAATTCCATTCACAATATTAAATTGAATATTAATTTTTAAAAAAAATTGAAAACATGTTTCAATAAGTTCCACATAGAAAATAGCATTCAAATGTTAACACTTGATCAATGTTTAACATGTGGTGTTAAAATTGCCAATTTTAAGCATTCAGTAAGCCACATGTAAAATTATAGGGACTTTCTTAAAATTTCTTTTTTATTCAATCAGTTTGTTTAAATATGATCAAAACATGGAATCTGTCATCGATAGAACAGGATGCTGTGGAACATTTACAAACCTACAGAATAGTACCTGCTAGAAGTGTCTGTGATAATGGTCATGATATGATACTTCATGTAAAGATGGATATGCATTGGCAATGTCATGTGAAATCATGTTTTAAGCACATATGTATTCAAAAAAACATGGTTAGAAGACTTGAAAATATCAATTGTGAGTGTGCTCAAATTTGTTTATAGCTAGGGTAATAAATTAACATCTGTAGAATGTGGAAATATTTTGGACAAAATTGTAATTAATTGGAATAAATATCTGTATAAAGATTGCATCACCAACTTTTTATCTGGACTATCATGCTAAATTGGAAATCCTAGCGAAATAGTGGAAGTGGATGAAAGTTTCTTTCTAAAAGCAAAAAATCAACAGGAGTGAATACTTCCACATTATTGGTTACTCAGCAGTTATTTGATTGCATA
>JAQFVV010006759.1:122500-225717 GCA_028023455.1 Epiperipatus broadwayi
TTCAGACTACAAGACTAACTTCTCATTGTTCTATTCTCAGCTGGCTGCTAGTACTGTGTTCTTTTTCACAGTTGGATCAAGCAAGCTTGTTATTCTTTAGATACTGAGGTCTACTATTTAAGTATTCCTCTATTTTATTTTTAACACAATCACATACTATCTCATACATGGCAGCTTTAAAACTAGACTAATATATTTTATTTTTATAAGAAGATTATTTCTCTTTTTTAAATAATTACAAATTCCAAGTACCATTAATTGTTGAATAATTACACCATAGTTATTTGTTTCTTTTTTATTTATTAGGAACAAAATAATCCTTTAATTATACTTTAATTTGAAAGAAAAACATCACATTTTATTTTAAAGATAGAGATTAAAAAAACAACTTTAATGAATTATGAATAGAATTTCTTAATAAAATTGTTAAAGGATTACTTTTAAAAAACCTGATAAACATATCAAAATTTTACTAGTTTGTCTCTCTTATTGTTTTTTTTTCAAAGTCAAAGCTACTAGATAAATAAAATTACTGAAGAAAGAGAAATAAACTCATATTTATTTGTACTATTCTTACTATTGTACAACTATCCTTAATAATAAACATTTAATATTCACATTCTGCTTATTTGACAAAACTATTTGGAATTATCATATTCTCAATTAAGAAATAAAACATTTTTAATAAGTTAATAATTGTAATTCTGTAACAAAAAGAACAAAAAGTAATTCTTCTCAATATATATATAATTTTATTCCTGTTATATTTTGAATACATCATAATTATTATTGTTATTGCTCTTGTTATATTCTACCTACTGTTATACTTGTTTATCTATTTTTATTTATTAAGAAACTAATACTTCCCTTTTAAGGCATCACAATATGATGAAGTATACTAAAAATAATTATCAATATTGTCCTTTTGTTTTGATACAAAAATATACTAAAAGGGCATTTTATAATAGATCATGCATCAGAATAAAACATTAAAATGACAATAGCCTGCGAATTGTTTTACAGTTTATTTAGACACATGTGTTTTTAAAGGCTAACTCATAAATATTTCTACTAGCTATCCATTACTTATGTTAAATGGGTATCTACTTTATTTTAATAAAAATGTAAGAGAAAAAAAGGAAAATCCAACTACATTAAGCTAATAAATATTGCTGTAGTTGTCCTTCAATAGAAATCTGTTTAAAAATTGTTTGACTTTATTAGGATTATTTAAAGAACATTTTACTTTTTTTACAATTAGTACACATATTTGACAAAATATCAAAAACATCTGTGATGTCTGTACTAATATATTACAAGACCATCAGTTGTACAAAGAACTACATGTAGTTTACACAGAATAAAATTATATAATAATTGGACGAAGACTAACATTTTTTAAACATAGAAACTGATAGTTTTGTCATCTAACTGGAATTTTTATTGATAGAAAAAAATACATCTAGTAGGACTTGAATATTTTCGTCGATCATAACTTTATATTAATTATATTTAACTGACATAAAGTTGAGATTTACAATATTGTCAAAATATTTCATTTGACAAAAATATTACTTTAGAAGTTCTTATTTTCATATTAATAGCTGGTAGGTTTAATTATTGTATGTCATTTTAAATGCATCAGAAAGTTAGAAAATCTAATGTGTCTTTATAAAGTTGTTGAACAATTCGGAATATAATAAAATTGAACTTTTAATAAAATTATTTTCCTATCACAGAAAAAAATATCTTTAACTAGGTGTATTATCTCACCCCACTTCTCATGCAATATGTTAACTGTAGAACTGAGTTTACAAAGTTATGCTAAATGAGAAGAGAACAGTGATAATCTATTTATAAAGTATAATTAATAAACTTTTTACCCATTTCTAAACAGAGACAACTTTCATAAAGTCTATTTTTTTAATTGATTTCAGAAAAAACAAAAATAATGAAAACATTAAGACAATTAGTATTATTAATATTAAACAATTCAAAACAAAACAACACTCTCCATCTTGTTAGCACAAGATGGCACTACTATATGGAGAGTGTTGTTTTGTTTTGAATTGTTTAATAACAATTATTGTGCTAGTATGAGATAGTGATCATGTGATGTTTAGTGGTTTAATACAATTAGTATTACT
The DNA here is from genome assembly GCA_028023455.1 of Epiperipatus broadwayi. Taxonomy (NCBI): domain Eukaryota; kingdom Metazoa; phylum Onychophora; class Udeonychophora; order Euonychophora; family Peripatidae; genus Epiperipatus; species Epiperipatus broadwayi. The sequence continues at coordinate 124,648 of JAQFVV010006759.1, forward strand.
GTTAATGATATTAAAAAAATATTACCTTATATCAATTACAATTTCACTTACAAATATGTTTATGTAAAAATGAAAAATGTCATTTAAAATTGTTTTTATATATATCGTCGCATCAGTATTAGGAGAGATGAACATGCTAATGCAGTTAAACAACACTCATCAGCAGCAGCAATCTCACTTCATACTATAGATTCAGGTCATAGAATTGATTTTTCTAGTACCAGGATCATATCTAGATGTGATAATCTCTACCAGTGCAAAATCAGAGAAGCCATTGAGATACTGAAAAAGGCCAGATTGTATCAATAAGAGAGATGATACATGCAAGCTTCCTCCTGTTTGGAAAGATTTTTTTAAAAAACTTTTTAATTTAACATTTTTGCTATTGGTGGAACTTTAACGTTTTTTTTTTCAAATCAGTGATTGTAGCTCCTCTACAACCGTCTTTCTATCTTTTATCTCCCAGTAGATGACTTGTGTGATCAAGTCTAAACGTCTGGTACATTAATATTTAATTTTTTTAACACGGATAAATCTGCAAAATATGCTTTATATATATAAGTATAATATCCGTTATAAAAAAATATGATATATAAAACATAAATAATTAGCGAAAATATGAAAGAATTTAAACTATAATATTGCATTTATCATTAATTATTTATGTTATATATATATATATATATATTAATATATTTATGTTATATATATATATATATATATTAGTAGATGATATACTGAACACCATTTGTCATGCTAAATGCATCAAAAATGTAATGATCCAGTTCTATAAAATGCAAAATAGAAATATTGACATATTGAGTTTCTTAAAAATATAATATTTTTACTTATTAAAATAAGTCATCTACCACTAGGCATACTTACTATATCATCCCATTTCAGTATTTTAAGAAATTCAAAATAAATAAGAATATACATCCATTTTAGTCTTCATTCATAATTAAAAAATGGGGTACTAATTATATAGCTGGGCTTGGTAACTTGATGATGTTTTCTCTAGTCAAGAACATCTACAAATGTCATTTATGCAGCATGACTTACAGCTAATAAAACAGTTCTGTTTATCTTAGCCATTGCATTGCACAGAAATATTATGGCTTGTTTTGCACTTCATGACACTTAATGTGAATTTGCACAATTCACAGTGGATTCTCTTATTGTCTTATGGGATCTGGATTTCAACCTGGTCACAACTTTTAAAATATCTATAGAAGATTTAATTTCTACTTAAATCATGCTGCGTGACTAAGAATTGTCCAACTGGCCCCACCCTTCCTTATACAATGTGTAAGGTGCACAATCTTGCCAAGGGATGTAAGATGAATCTTCTGAGTTAAAAGCAGAAACATGTAATACTATGATACTAATAAAATGACAACCAAAAGAATGAATTTTGCACAGTTGTCAACAATAGAAGCTGCAGGTTTTCACCACCTTACAGTGAACAATCACTACCATTTTGCGGACCCAATAACAGGCACTCACACCCAGAACATTAAATGAGTTTGGAACCTTTAGAAATGTCATAACCATAGAGAGTGTGGTACTTGCATGAAATTGTTGGACAACTACTTGTTAGAGTTTATGTAACAATGGCTGAACAAGGACAAAGTTAAAAGCTGTATTGAATAATAAAAGTTGTTTTTAAAAATCACAAAATAGAAATAATTAAAAGTTGTTTATCACAAAATAGAAGTAATTAATAATTCATAGTAAAAGTTGTTTTTAAAAATCTTAAAATAGAATTCATGTAATATAAATAAAGCCCCCCAAAAAATCGCCATAAGATGCCATATAGTTAAAAGTTGTTTGAGTAATTAAAAGTTGTTTCTAAAAATCACAAAAAAGAAATACACCTGGGTCTCACTTTATGCAGTAGATAGGTTCCACAGAAAACCCACATTAAAAAAATAGACTTAATTTACCTTGAAAAATGGGGGATAGGTGCTGTAATTTTCAGAATTTGCATAAAAGCAAAGCAACAAAGATAAATTACTTTAAAATTCACATTTAAAAAATAAGCAAATAAAGTATGACTAATAAAAAATTTTAAATATTTGAAAAATATTAATACAAGACAAACTTTTTTTCCTTTTTTTATTACTGCAGTATTTAATTTTACATTTTTCATACATATTTTAATCATTACCACTAGCGTTCATTTGTAAACTGGTAAGAAATCAGATTCGATGTGATGTGATGTATTGTGGCTTCTCTTTAAACGAAGTCAAGAATCTCTCAGCAATTATGCACAGAGAAATCAGTTAAGCCACTTTATTTTTATTCGTGATGTGATGTACAATTAGTGCCATTTTCAGTCTTGTGCTGTGTTAATGGTTTTCTGTTTCTATATTAAAAAAAAAGATCGCGATCAAAACATTATCATTAGAAAGATTATTTTCAGTTTATAAAATCTTAGTTTTTTATTTTAAAAATCTAAAAGATTATTTATTTCTGTTATATATAACATAATACATTTTAAAAGTTTAAATTTTTTGAATATTTATTGTGATATTTTTATATGTAAGTATAAATCTATTATTATTATTTACTCATTAGTATAAATAGATTATTTACATAGAAGCTAGAAATCTAAATACTGCTTCAGGCTATATTTACATTCGCTGCTAATATAACATTATATTTTTGAAAAAAAAAATATTTCAAGTGAAAATAAGGTTATAATAATTTAAATTTCTTGATATCTAATAAATATAGTGAAATATGAAAAATATTAAGAAGAAATATGAATAGCATAACTTCAAAATTGCATTAAAATAATCCGAATAAGAGACCCAGGTGTAATTAAAAGTTGTTTATAAAAATTGCAAAATAGAAATAATTAATAGTAAAAGTTGTTTTTTAAAATCTCAAAATAGAAATCATGTAATACAAATAAAACCAAAAAACAATCACTGTAATTCACCATTTTAAAAATCACAGCCCTGTAATGTTGCATTGTATTGTTTTTGACTGGCAACAACGCCATCATGCAACCAAGCCTGGCTATGAATTAGTACCAAAAATGGTAGCCCTAAACTAAAGAATCAAGAATTACATGCTGGATTGCTCAACTAAAGATTTTACCATAAGTACAAAACATATCCTGATAAAAAAATTAGTGATCTAATTAATTTTTAATTTAAAAAGTGACTGCAGAAAAAAATTGTTAATATTACCTGGGGTAAAAGCCTGAAATCCGGGCACAGCCGCTTGGGGCATTGTTTACTTGTCAAAACACATAAAAATGCCGTTTTGGCAGCTGTGTCCTTACAGGCTAATACAACATTTACATATTGTATTAACCCATTGAGCTAGGCCACTTTACATGCCATCACACAAAAATATTATGGCCTGTTTTGTGCTTCGAAGCTATTTATGCATATTCATTCTTTTCATAGCTGATTACCGTATCACTTGAGGTGTTTAAATTTCAAGGCGGTATGACTTTTTCAAATCTCCGTAATAGAGTAATGTCATTTGGATTTTAAAAATGTTGTTAATTATTAAGAATTGTCACATGGTCCCCACCTTCCCAAAAAAAAAGGTTAATATGTAAAAAAATTGGCAAAGTGTATGTTCGAACAGGCTTCACCAAAGCTCACACGCTAAGTCACGTTTCAGTGTGGTGGGGAAAATATTCGAGACCACTAAAAGATCTGAGACGAACGTGCAATTTGGAAACTTTTCTTCAGATAAATTGCTGAGTACAAAAAGTGTGTGAGATTGTGGTTTTTTTTTATTTTGTCAGACACACGTAATGTCCACTTTTTATTACAGCAATAAAATCGAATAAATAATTTTAAAAAGTCCAAAGTTTGTGTCCTTTTTTTTGTGTGTTTTTTATGTCATTCAAAATTGACAAGTATTTGGATTGAATTTTTTGCAGTGGGCTTAAAATAAATGATGACTTTGGTTGACTTTTTGTTAAGAATAACAAATTACGAAATACACCCCACCCCACCCCCAAAAGCAGATTATTGTAGAAGTCTAAAAAAAAAAAAAGATAATTCGAACGAAATAGAAATCAAAGTAAAAAGTGAGAAAAAGTTGTTTCAAAAAAAGAAAAAAGGGTTAAATTCTTGACTTTTTAGTTACAATTTTTTTTCCGAGTGTGGGTATTTGAAAACAATTTTTGAATCTGCAAAAACACAAAAGTAAATTTGCATTTAATGTTAAGAAAAACAATTACGTCAACCAAAAAGAAATCAAAGTTTGAAACAAGTCCCAAAGTTGATTCTTCTCTTTTTTCAGCGCTGTTAAAATAATTGACTATTTTTGTTGCCTTTTTGTTAATAATAAACAGTACAAATTCCCCCCCTTTCCCACTCAAAAAGCTGTTTCTTGTAGTAGCCAAAAAAAAAAGGCTAATTCAAACATAATCTAAATCAAAGTGATAACAAATTGTGTTTAAAAAAAAAGTAAAATTAATAATAATAATAATAATAATAATAATAATAATAATAATAATAATAAGAAGAAGAAGAAGAAGAAGAAGAAGAAGAAGAAGAAGAAGAAGAAGAAGAAGAAGAAGAAGAAGAAGAAGAAGAAGAAGAAGAAGAAGAAGAAGAAGAAGAAGAAGAAGAAGAAGAAGAAGAAGAAGAAGAAGAAGAAGAAGAAGAAGAAGAAGAAGAAGAAGAAGAAGAAGAAGAAGAAGAAGAAGAAGAAGAAGAAGAAGAAGAAGAAGAAGAAGAAGAAGAAGAAGAAGAAGAAGAAGAAGAAGAAGAAGAAGAAGAAGAAGAAGAAGAAGAAGAAGAAGAAGAAGAAGAAGAAGAAGAAGAAGAAGAAGAAGAAGAAGAAGAAGAAGAAGAAGAAGAAGAAGAAGAAGAAGAAGAAGAAGAAGAAGAAGAAGAAGAAGAAGAAGAAGAAGAAGAAGAAGAAGAAGAAGAAGAAGAAGAAGAAGAAGAAGAAGAAGAAGAAGAAGAAGAAGAAGAAGAAGAAGAAGAAGAAGAAGAAGAAGAAGAAGAAAAAAACCATTTAGTCAAGACAAAAAAAAATAAAAATAAAAGAAAGGTAGAATTAAGTTCTAAACAAATAATTATATTCTATTTTTTCGGTGGTGGGATTCAAACAAATCTTTTTGATGTCGTGAAATGGTCCCAAGTTTTCAAATGATAAAAAAGAAAAGAAATACAATTAGCAAAATTTGTTGAAAAAATATCAGGTTCCAACAAAAAAAAACCCAAAAGTAATGAAAATGAATATCAAAATTTGTTTAATAATAAAAAAATCATGTTCTAAATGAAATAAAAATTATTCATTTAATCAATATTAGAAAAAAAAAACCTAGTATAAAAAAAGAAAAAAGTTGCGGCGGCCCGGTAACATTATATTTCATTGATTTTGTCAAGCATCAACACCCCAAGCAGCTTTGCCTGGATTTCAGGCTTTTACTTTACCTGGTTGTTATTTCTCAATGGTAAAAAAAAACAACACATCTTTTTTTTTAATTTAACAAATATATTTATAAATATGATTGCTGGAAATGAAACAACTCTTTTTAAAATAGTAGTAGTAGTAGTAGTAGTAGTAGTAGTAGTAGTAGTAGTAGTAGTAGTAGTAGTAGTAGTAGTAGTAGTAGTAGTAGTAGTAGTAGTAGTAGTAGTAGTAGTAGTAGTAGTAGTAGTAGTAGTAGTAGTAGTAGTAGTAGTAGTAGTAGTAGTAGTAGTAGTAGTAGTAGTAGTGGTAGTGGTGGTGGTCATGGTGGTGGTAGTGGTAATGATAGTGGTGGTGGTAGTGATGGTGGTAGGGGTGGTGATGATGATGATGGTGGTGGTGGTGGCAGTGGTGGCAGTGGTGGCGGTAGTGGTAGCAGTAGTAGTAGTAGTAGTAGTAGTAGTAGTAGTAGTAGTAGTAGTAATAATAATAATAATAATAATGACAACAACAATAGTAATAATAATAAATAGATATTTTTATTTTTTATACAGTACAGTATATTTGGAAATATTCTCTAGAGCAAATCAATTCTACCCAAGTTTGTTATAACAAATTCATGTGCACTCACCTGTAAGCAAAGATTAAAAAAACAAGTGTTTTTATTTGAATTTTAAGCTTATTTATATGTACCCTTACCTTTTGTTTACCATGGATATTTAGGGCCTGAGTTTATTATATGCGTGATTTTTTAAAATGAAGTTCAAATTATACAAATGTAATTCAAGTATTATTGGAGAGAGAATTTATCTTATTTAAATCTTTGTTTATGAGTGAATATAGATCAATTTATTAAAACAGTGCATGTTATAAAGATTGATTTACTTCTCAAAGTATTACAATTAATACTGTATTATATAAAAAATAAAAATATTTATTAATCAAATTTTTATTATATGTCAAATTCATGTAATTAAAAATGAGATAAATTTTCTCTCCTATAATATTTGAATTACGTTTGTACAATTTGAACATTATTTTAAAAAAATCAGTCATATAATAGACTCAAGCACTGAATTGCATGGTAAACAAAAGATCAGCTTATATATATATTATAGCAGAATGGACTTTTCCTATTATGTACATAGATTGGTGGGTTCATCACAATGGATAAAAGAGTATATCCTTGTTGATTGTATTTATACATACTACACATGCATTGACTTCATTAATAGGAGAGGAGAGATTAAGAACTGGCTGAATATTAATTATATAACTAATTTACCTCATCCAAGGCACATTTCATTTCCATTATCCCGTGGAATCCAGGAAAATTCTGCGTGATCATCCAATTCAGGTTATATTAGTATCACATAAAATATAAATAGATGTAAATATGTGTATGTGTTAACTAATAGGAGTGGCTGTGACATCATGAGCAAATAAATAAAATAATTGTATTTGTGTGAGTCGATAAGACTAATTAAAATTTGTCTATAGAAAAAGTACCAAGAATCATAATTAAACATCTGAATAAATTTAATAATTATATTTACAGCAATTGGTATACTAACAAAAAAATTAAAACAAAATTATAAAACACTCAATTAGACATTTGTAGTTCTTTATTCCAAACCCTGGCCCTACATAGAATAGCCACTCAATGTCCCTATTAATATAAATAGTATTTATACTATATATAATATTTCTATAGTCATCTTCACTTTCCAAAGTTATTACTTGAAAGTCTCAATACCTTTATTTTGACTGATTTAATATTTTATATCACTATTTGTCAACTTGGTGATCTTGGATTCCCCTGTTATGTACAACGTGTATGATATAAACAAGAAAGACCAATTATGACACAGATAGTTAACCAGATATACTACGAAAAACATTTAACTTGACCATTAAAATGAACAAACAAAGTAAATGGATATGCTGCAAATATATAAATATTTATATTAAGTACGTATTAGGTAATAGATAATGTCTTACCTTTCTCATTTGGTGATGATCTGCTTAGTATGCAATCAGACACACAACATAAATTTAATTTTATTAGGCTTATGTTACATGTGAAAACATTTCTTCGTTACATTACTTGTGAATATTGCCCCTATATTAAAGTAAAAAAAGAAATTATATCTAATATACAAATAAATATCATGAATGACATCAACCTTAACTTGTGTTTGCATTTCATATAAAAAAAATGTGCTAACGACTCGTTTCAGTAATCCATGTTAATTCAAATATGTACAGATGGTATCTGTAAGTGTTCTAGAACATCCACCAGGTAGGTTGTCTTTCATAGACTTGGAATTTCTGTTTTGAAACGGACTTATGGGATACTTTCATATGAATCAGCTTGAGGTTCATTTGCATAGATATAAAGTGATAGATTAATTCCATCCCAATCTTGACAAGTTGTAGCTCCATGGATGGTGACCTTCTTTCCTTGATGTATTCTCTGTAATTAGCATTGCATGCTTGCTTTTATCATTAATTACAATTTGCTTTAATAGTTTGTTTTGAGTGGAGTATTGTCAATATTTCTTATCTTATTGCATAGCCTCAAATCTAGATTTTGTAATCTATGGCTGAGAGTTAATGATATTTTTGGAAGTTTGAACACTTTGAATTTATTTCAAAGACTTTAATTTTGAGTTCCTTATTTAATTAACTTAAATTCATTGCATTTACTCTCATTTTCTTGGATATTTATACATTAATTTTTGATAATTTTACCATTCAAAATAGTTTAATGTTCCTCTTTGAATTTTGCATTTGAATACTTTACATAAAAAATCTGTAGGTTCTTCTGCAGATAATTTTTTTTATTTATCCCTCAAGAAAAAGCACATTTTTTAACTCAAGCAAATTGTAGATCATTCTTTCAATCCATTGTTGATGTCATCTGTATTGAATATTAATATAAATAATTGGGGTACTAGTCTTATAGCTAAAGACACTGCTCTATGGCGCCGTTTTCGCACTAATTCGTGCTAAAACACATAAAAATGCTGTTTCTGTGGTCGACACGTTCGAACCCGCGTTTTCTATAATACAACTTTTTTGTTGTGCTACAGCTTGCAGGCCACTATGTTGCGTCGCAGTACAGCATGTATGTCACATCACAGCCAATACATTTTCCGAATTTGCACAGTTTATAAAATGGTTACGGCTTGGTGAGAGGGTGTGTTTTTTGAATTGGATGGAAATGTTTTCATTGGATTTTTTTTATTTTAAAGTATTGAAATGTTCAGATTTTGTAAAGTAATAATTATCAGACTTTTTACACCGTACTATATTGAAGTTTTAATTTGGAAAATATTGACAAAATATATGTGTAAAGTGAGTTGGAATTAGGTAAAGTAACGTACTGTTCGTAACACTCCATGAGACAAACAAGATTCTACTGTGTATATGTTTTTGAAGTAAAAAAGAGCACTAACACAAAAATATTCAGTAAGAAAAGTACAATTATGCACGTTTTTTTTGTAAATTTCATAAAAAGCATATATTATAAACATGATTAATAAGTAAAGAAGACATTTTTGTTGTTGTTTAAAAATGTTTTACTTTCTTTTCTACAACTACGGTTATACTTTGTTGAATATAGTATGTTATCATTTATTTTATAGATGTTACTAAAAAAAATATTTACAAAAATACGATTTTGATATTTTTTATTTTAGCATTACAAACAACAGAACACTAAACCTAAACCTAACCCTAAAAAACTAACCCTAAACCTAACAGTAACAACTTTTACTTTTTGTTGTCATTCTATATGAAGTAGAAATAGCGGTAAAGCCATAACCCCAGTAAAAAAATATACGATAGAAAATTGATTTTTGTAATAAAGCAAAATAAAAAACACGAATCAAATTGTAATTTGTTTATTTTATTTTGCATTTATTATTATCATTTAATTTGCATACGTTAATAAAAAATAATATTTAAAAAAAAAAGATTTTGTTTTGTTTTTATTTTCCCATTACAAAAAAAAAAACACATCAAAATGATTGAAATCACCACCAGTGAATGTTCATATTTTATAGTTTTAGCTTGAAAATGGTGCCATCGAACGGTATCTTTATCTATAAGACAAGCACCATCATTTGTTAATAACAATAAAAAATATTTTTTTTTACTTTAATATTAGTTTTTATTTCTTGATTGCGTTCATTCATCCAATCTACTATGTATTGTTATATTGTGCTTGCAATCAAAACACACTTAACAAAGTAGTGGTTGTAAAAAGTTAGTTATCATGTCTGTATTATAATTTTAATTTAAATCTTTATTTATCATTTAATTAAGTTGGGATTTAAAATATGTATTGTCATTAGTGATTTGTCAGTTTGAATGCTTTAACGTTTACTAATTTAGCAATTATTAAATAACTAATATCATAGATTTTGGATTTAAATTGGGCCAAATGGTGTGTAATAGGTGTTAGAAGAATGTAGAAGTATCCCTAACATATCCCCTCCCCCAGTAAAAATATTAAAGATGGAATATATCCTTAATTCTTTCATTTTTGACTGCTTTAGGCTTAGGTTAAGGTAAATCCATGATTTTTATTTTTGTAGTAGTAGTTAATGGTTGATTACATTATTCATGTTTCTCAATACTAATTTTCATCTTGTTGGTAGATTATATAAAACTTTAGTTTGGTATAAATATCATTACCTATTATTTGAGCTTTTATTTGTCCTTTATTGTAAGTTGGTTATAAATATGTTACTTTTACCCATGGTATAATTACCTAATTTGGATGGTATGTGTCTCTTTGAAATCATTGCCTTTATCTACCCAATATGCATTCTGATCAGCCCATTTAATGATGGTGAATAGTCCATCACATAAATCACAGAATTTGTGAAACATAAATTCTTTGGGATTGCTGGCATGGGGATGTGTTAATAAAAACTTTATCCCCTATTTTAAAATGGGAATTAAATTTTCTTTTTGAATTTGTTGTACTTTTCACTCATTAATAGCATTTTGTTATATATGCCCATGCAATCCTTCTCTAAGTCAATGGATGTTTCTGTGAGATTAGGCATGGATTTATGGAATAAAATTGAGGTACTTTGTCCCAATGATAGTCTAAAGGATGAAAATCCAGTGGATTCATGTACACCCCAATTAATATAATTGACTTTGTGTTGTGTGGTGTGCTTTACCCAACCTTTATGATTGTCTTTCAAGTAGGTTCTGAACAAATGTCCAAGTTTCCACATTACACATCCAGAAGAGTTTGATTGTGGGTTCCTAATAGAAGGAAGCACATGTTTAATCTGTTGTTTCTGTACCCATTTAGTCCATTCTTTATATAGGAAAAGTGCACCATGAATTAGTTAAGATCGTCCCTGGTTTACCTCTAATTTTAACATGTAGGGTGTCTATTAGTGAATTTAGTATTAGTTTTAGGTATAGGGTAAGCAGCCATGAATTTTGTGAAAATACCATAAGATATCAGCAAATATTTTTGCTTATTAAATGGTGGTAATGGGTCATAAAAGTCCCCAGCTAAGATCTTATTTGCTCTTTTAGAAATAGTGGAGTTAACTGAACTCATATAATTTTTATTAGTAGACTTGTCTTTCAAGCATATGTGGCAGTTTTAAATTTCTTTCACAATATCATGATACATCATGGGTCAGTAAAATTAATTTATTATTTTTTTGTTTTATGAACCCCATAGTGCCTATATAAATAATGTATATATTGAGTGAGTGGGTTTTTTAATTTTTTTGGTATTACTATCCTCCATTCACTTTTGTCATTATTTGATTTGTATTTTAAGAACAGGTTGCCTAATCTATAATTTTTCAGATCATTGACTTTATATAGAATTTCCTCTTCATTTAGTGTTTTGATGATTTTAATCAGATCTTTATCTAGGGTTTGAAGTTATTTTATGTTTAACAAATCGTTCTTTAGATTTTCATCAATTGTTGCAACAACATTGAAAATGTAAACATTATCTACCATTAAATGTTGCTATTCTGCATGACATGGATTTCAACTTATTACATCAGCTTCAATATTTTCAGATCCTCTACAGTATCTGATTATCAAAATATATAAAATGCTAACACGCACAAGCACACAAAGCTAAAAACAAATAAAGAAAATATATATTATTATTTTAATATCTATTCCATTAAATGGCTAAGCGCTTTCAAGGGTCAAAGCCCTAATAATCATAGCCATATTGCAAACTATAATAAATTGACTCGGAGTGATGCAAATTTATGCAAATGAAATGATTACACATTCCATTTCTTGGATATTTTGTAGCAAGAGTCTTTTCTATTGATGGCGTCGCCATCTCTAGATATAAAAAAGCTTCTTTTATCTTTCTTTTAAGATCGTACCACTCTCTGCACACCACCACAAGATTTCTCTGTTGGCAATCGTGTCCAGCTGAAGCGCGGCGCTGCGCAAAAACTGAACTATGAGCAGTGTCCACTAAAGCTTTATTATAAGAATAAGTGTGTTGCGATAGATTTGCATCACTCCGAGTCAATTTATTATAGTTTGTAATATGGCTATGATTATGAGGGCTTTGACCCTTGAAAGCACTTAGCCATTTAATGGAATAGATATTAAAATAATAATATATATTTTCTTTATTTGTTTTTAGCTTTGTGTGCTTGTGCGTGTTAGCGCATTTTATATATTTTGATTCATAATTAGCCACAAAGTATAAACTGTTTGATTATTTCAGTATCTGATTATATAATTGAATTCTTGTAACAGTAAACTCCACCCATCAAGGTGACTATTGGTTAAAGAGCTGTGATTCAAAAATTTAGGGTTTTTATAATCAGTAATCATTATCTTTCTGATCTGAGAAGCATTTGTTGAAATTTCTGAAAAGCCCACACCATTGCTAAAGCTTTTTTTTCAGTGACCATATAATTTCTTTCTGGACCCATTAAGGTGTGGCTAATGAAGTAGATGATTCTGGCTTGACCATCCTTTTAGATTTGGGAGAGTTACTCAAATCCCTGATCATTACTATCTGTTTGTAAAATAAAGAGTTTACTAAAATCAGGAAAAGCTAACATGTTTTGCTCTAAAAATCCTGCTTTAATTGTAGCAAATGCCTCATCTTGCTCTTTAGTCCAATTCCATCGTCCACCTTTTCTGATTAGCTCTAATAATGGTTCCTTGTGATCAATAAATTTGGGATAAAAATGATTGTAAAAATTACATAACCCTAAAAGTGATCTATGTGTTTTTTTCTTTGGTGTAGAGAAATTCTGTTTCACACTGATCGTATCTGGATGATGTTTCACCCCATTACTACTACTTATATGACCTAAAAAGACTACTTTGTTGCACAAAATGTACTCTTTCTAAAATTGATTTTTATACCTTTATTATAGCACCCTTTAAAATATTTTTTAAATGTTGAAGATGTTCTTCAATAGTATGAGATGCAATGATAACATTAACTACATAGATTGTTGTTATCTGTTTAATATAAGGAGAGTTTTATCCAGGCATCTTACCAAACCAGCACTACTATTAATTAATCCAAATGGCATTCTATTAAATTGATAGGTGAATCCCTCATATCGAAATGTATTGGCAATCATCTGGATGAAGTTCAATTTGCCAATAACTAGAGATTAAATCGAAAGTGGAAAATACTTTCTTATTACCAAATTTTATGAATAATTTATGTATGGCAGGTGGTATATTTCTAACTGGAATGTCAATTTTGTTTAGCTGTCTAGCATCTAAACAAAATGTCGTCGATCCATATTTCTTCTTTATCGTTACAATAGGATTGCAAAATGGTGACAAACTTTTGGAAATTATTCTCCAATCAATCATTTTCTGGATCTGTTTGTTAATTTTATTTTGATATTGATATGGGATTGGATAAGACTTGTATTAAAATGGCTGGTTTTCAAACAGTTTAATTCTTTGCTGGAATCCTTCTATCACTCCTGGTATTTCTGAAAATGTGATATTGTATTCATTAATCACAGATCACAACCTTTCTATATCGTCATTTCTAATTAAATTTGACTGCAAATTTTTTTTCAACAGTGCTTCAGGTATGCGCAGATAATGTACAATCAATTTCATTTAAGTTATAATTTAGCAGTAATGTTATTTCTACAACCTCATCACATACGGTAATTTATTTTTGAAATTGATTGGCCACACACTTGTTCATATGTAGGAAGTCTGCTTCTAAAATGACTTCATGAATGAGACCATTTAGTATTAAAAAATCATGATAGATACATGTTTGGTTAATAGTTAGTTTGATCCACATTGGTTTTTGACTTAATTTTGCCTTTTTATTGTTAGCCATGGCAACCTGCACTGACTTAATGGGTAGTATTTTTGTATTTGGAATTTTATCCATAGCCTTTCTATAGAATTTGTCAGAAATAAGAGATTTGGCTACCAATGACTAACAGGACTTTAACTCTTAAATCATCAAATATTACTTATATCATGGAACAACATTGCAAAACATGATTAAGGACTTCATCTTCATGTGAACATGTTAAATTGGTCATTTTCTTTATTAATCGTTTGCTTTTGTTCTTCATTATTGATATGGATCTTTGAGAAGAGGAACCACTTCCCAAGTACCTTCTTAGTTTATTTTATTTGATACTTTGGGCATGACTTTACTATACCCACCTTTTTGATTTTGTGGATGCTATATTACTGGGGTTTGATACTTGATGTATATTGCCAATTATTTTACTCTTTAAGCTAACATTTCTTTTTATTGTTTTGCCTAGCCAATGGTTGGGTTATGTACTTTCTTCTTTTGTAATTAATGGTATTTATGGTTATCTCTTCTTTATTTTTTCCTATATATTTGTATGTTATAATTTGATTATTAATATCGATGTTTAATGGATCAACAATTTGTTCGATGTTTTGTGTGTCGGCACATAATAATAATTGTTCAATCTTTAAAGGCAAGTTGTGTTTTACTATCCGGATTATTTGCTTTTGGCTAAGATGGTAGGAATTTATGATTTATATCTTAGCCACCTGCCTTTTAAAAAATTTAGTAAGTGTTTCACCAGGACCCCTCCTATATTATTCTTGCAAGATTTGATATAACAATACTTCTTGCGATCGTTATTCTAAAAATTCTTTATTAGCAATGTTTGATACTCATTAAACGTTTTGAGAACTTGGAATAATGATTTCCACCAAGACAGAGCATCCTTTTGCAGATGACTATATGCCATTATTAGCTGCTCACTTTCTGAAAAGTTGTTATTAATGGAAAAATACAGATTTAAAGTTTTTTAATGTTCCATTGGAGCTTCATAAGTTAGACCTTGGAACATTTTTAATACCACTAACTGATTTATCATGTTAGATTGGAAAATATAGTTGTAGGTGTTAATATCTTCTTTTTGAATGTTAATTGGTGATTGGGTATTGCAACTATTTGCATATTCTTCCATGGGGTAAATGCATTTTCATTATTGTTTTGTGTCATACTTATATATTGATTCTCGTTTCCTATTTCATCTTGATCTCCAATTTTTTTTCTCCCATCCCATTAATGGATTCCAATGTGCGAGTTAATTTATCTGCGATGGTTTCCCTTCATCCTCTGACGGTTTAACCTTTTGAAAAACTTGTCCATGGTTTTCTATCATTTGTCCTAATTTTCTTTTATATTCACTTCTCAAACCTTTTATTACTTGATCTATTGAAATATTATTATTTTTTAATTGGTTCGATGTACTTGCATGATTTTCTAATAAGATTTCAATGCTGTTTTTATTTTGTTTTGTTTCTACATCTATTAAGTTTTGTTAAATGCTAAGGCATGGAAAATCATTTTCTATGGATTGAAATTTTTTTTCTTTGGTTATATATATGAGTTTCTTGATCTCTTTTGCAACTATTGATATCAGTATGGATGCTTTTCATCTTCTCAGTGATATCCCTTTTTGATTATTAATCTCGATGGATTTCATCTTGAAAATTGTCATATATATTTTTATTATTTCCGAATATCTAATTTCAATTTTATTTTCTATTTTTTCTTCAAATTCAATAAAACTCTTTTGACAATTACGGTTTTTTTTCTTAGATAACCTTTTTAATTTTTTGTATCCTGTTATTAATGTCAGTGTGTACTTGGGATACTTCATCTTTTAGTTCAATTTTTATGTGATTGATTTTTTTATAAAACCCCTGTTATATTATTTACCATTTGTTGTTGATCTTCTCTCATTTGTTGAACGATATTAAAGATTTCTTATTATGCTTTACATCATGGAAA
Organism: Epiperipatus broadwayi; assembly: GCA_028023455.1. NCBI lineage: Eukaryota > Metazoa > Onychophora > Udeonychophora > Euonychophora > Peripatidae > Epiperipatus > Epiperipatus broadwayi. The sequence goes on from JAQFVV010006759.1 coordinate 140,360, forward strand.
TTTTAGTCATCGTGATTACTTCTACTGTTCTTGGCAAACTATAATCTTATATTCATAGGAATTGTTGTATTTCATCTTTTTGACTTACTATATAATCTACTCATTTTTACTCAAGTTAAGTTGTTGACAACCATATGTTTTGTTTATGTTTTAAATTCTTAATACATTTTTATATTCAAATTCAACCCATCAAATCCAAATGAATTTCAAAATATATTTACGTTCGATTGTTTTATGATTAAAAAATAAATTTGTATAATATAAAATCAAATTAACCAGCAATTTGATATGTTTTGTACATACAATTTTTGATCCCAGTATGATTGGTAGTGCCAAATGTAACTGAACTTGCCAAAAATTGTAATATTAATATGTGTGTTTCATGCCCAACGATTGGATGTGCCATATATAATGAAACGGACTTTTTCTGTATGTACATCGGTTGGTGGGTTCAGCACGATGGATGAAAGAGTATGTCCTTGTAGCTTGTACCTATACATATTATACACACATTGAATTTATTACTAAAAGAGGAGAGATTAAGAACCGTTTAAACATTAATTATAGACTTAATTTACCTCATTCAACTCGTATTTCATTTCCATTATCCCAAATTTCGAACCCGGGAAGATTCTGCGCGATCATCTAATTCAGGTTATATTAGTATCACTTGGAATGTAAGTATATGTAAATATGTGTATGTTTTTACTAATAGAAGTGATGTGACATCATGTGTAAATAAATAAAATAATCGGATATGTGTAAGTGAATAAGACTAATTAAAATTTGTCTATAGAAGAATACACCAAAAATCATCATTTGACATCTGAATAAATTTAATAATCATGTTTAGTATTTTATCAAAGAAAAATTTAAAACAAAATTGTAAAACATTCAATTAGATATTTGTGGTTATTCTTTATTTATAATTGGTTTCTAATATTATCCCAAACCCTGGTACCACAAAGAATAGCCACTCGATGTCCCTATTTATATAAATAGTATTTATACTATGTATAAGATTGCCATAGTCATCTTTACTTTCCAGAATCATTATTTGAAATGTTCAATATATTCATTTTGACTGATTTAATATTTTATATCCATATATATATATATCATCGTGGTGATTTCGGATTCCCCTGTTTTGTCCAACGTTCATGATATAAATAAGAAAGACCATTTATGACATAAATAGTTAACCAGATATTCTAAGAAAAACATTTAGCACAATCATGAAAATGAACAAAGAAAGAAAATGTATGTCTTGGAAATATATAAATATTTAGATTTGTATTAGGTAACATCTTATCTTTCCCCTTTAGTAATGATCAGCTTAATATGCAATCAGACACACATCATAAATTTCATTTTATTAGGCTTACATTACATGTGAAAATATTTCTTCTTTACATTACTTGCCAATATAAATCCTTTTACCCCTATATTAAAGTAAAGAAGGAAATTATAATATCTAATATGCAAATAAATAACATGAATGATGTCAACTTTAACTTGGGTTTGCATTTTACACAAAAAATGTCCTAATGACTTGTTCCAATTAATCCATGTCAATTTATTTCCATATAGATGGTAGCTCATTAGTCTTCTAGAACATTCACCGTGTAGGTTCTCTTTTATAGCCTTGGAATTTCTATTTTGAAACTGAGAGTTATAGGATCCATTCATTATAATCAGATTGAGATTCCTTTGTCTAGATATGAGTGATATGTCAATTCCATGTCGATCTTGGTAAGTCATAGCTCTGTGGACAGCAACCAGAATTCTCTGATGTATTGTCTGCACTTAGCACTGAACGTTTGCTATTAACATTAATTATAATTTGCTTTAATAGTTTGTTTTGAGTGGAGTATTATTATTATTTCTTATCTTACTGCATACTCTCAAATCTAGATTTTGTAATTTATGGCTGAGAATTAATTATATTTTTGGAAGTGCGAACACGTTGAATTTATTTGCAAAGATTTTAATTTTGAATTCCTTATTCAATTAACTTGAATTCTTTACATTTACTCTCACTTTTTTGGATATCTAAATATTAATTTTTGATAATTTTACAATTCAAAAAGTGTTGATGTTTCTCTTCAAATTTTGAATTTGAATACTGTACGTAAAAATTTGTAGGTTCTAACAGAGATAAGAAATTTTTTATATATTCCTCAAGAAAAACTAGTCGTTTATCAAGCATGTTCTACGTCATTCTTTCAATCCATTGTTGATGACATCTTTACTTAATATAAATAATTTGTTAAAAACAATATTAAAAAAAAATTTGATTTTTCTTTACTTTAATATTAGTTTTTATTTCTTGATTGTGTTCACTCATTCAATCTACTATGTATTGTTATATTGTGCTTGCAATGAAAACACACTTAACAAAGTAGTGGTTGCAAGAAGTTAGTTATCATGTCTGTATTATAATTTTAATTTAAATCTTTGTTTATCATTTAATTAAGTTGGGATTTAAAATATGTATTGTCGTTAGTGGTTTGGCAGTTTGTGCGCTTTAACATTTACTAATCTAGAAATCACTAAATCATACAAATATCATGGGTCTTGAATTTGGATTGGGTTATATGGTGTGTGTTGGAAGGTTGTTAGCTATATCCATAGCAATATATTGTAACATAATTAAAGGTGGTTCAAATATAACTATTACGATACCTGAGTAGTCCACAATATATAAGATCATAATATTTAAATATTATTCAAGTCTCAAATTATGAATCCAGAATATTCAGTATGTTATTACATTCAGCTTAACTTAATGAAGAGGATCAACTGGATCAAGTATATTATTTAATCAAGAAATGATTCAAATATAAATATTTATTTTATTTCAAAAAGCTTCCAATATAAATATCTCTTAATAAACGAAAAATGCATTGTAGATTTTTATATCAAAAGAAAAGAATTATTTAACATGAGTAGTGGCTATTAAACCAAAGATCAGATTGAATTATCAATCATATTAAGGGTCATTGGACTAAATGAAACCTATTTCTATCATTAGATTTCTCAAGATATCCCACTATCAATAATTATAAGCAAATTATTAATAACAAGTATTATAACTCAGGTATATGAAATCACGTAAGGTGAGTACACTAGTAATTCAATAAAATATAACTCAGGTATACAGACAGTAGATCTTTTCCACTTTCATTTCTTGGTTTGATGTTAAGTGCATGTTTAAACAAATACTAAGTGAATATGGTCTAGCAGGGCGCCACTAGATTATCTGAATCTAGACACAGTTATATCTAATAATCTTTCACATGTACCGGGTTTGAATCCCCTTTTTGGTACTTTATTTCTAATGAAAATGGGAGATTTTGCTTTTTGAGCCATATCCCTATACGCATTAATATTTAGGTAAAAGTAAAACATCTTTAAACCAAAGTGGAGTATATTAGACATAATTCATTTCTTAGATCTTAGCATAACAAATGTGTTTCAATATTTTTATAAGTTTACTAGCTCAGATTATATATATAATTAATTTAGGATGGCAATTCACTCATCCACTCATCCTTGCATGAAATAAATGATGGGATGTGGTTATAATAATACTAAGAAATCACTAAATATTATAAAATTAATATTTATTTATGGCCTTTAAACAGTTAAACAGCTCATTAATTAAAATGTTGATGACAATGATGATGATGATAATAATAACGATAATGACAAGGGTTTCAACTACAGCTCTAGGACTAAGCCAAAACATAAAACTAATTTTATAAAGAAATTCATAATTATTGTTAATCTTAGCATATTTAATCATATCTTAAACAACTAATATTCAACCATTGATGATGATGAAACAAAGACTACACTTAATGAAATATATATGCCTCATTTAATAAAACAAACTAATATTTATTACTGCACTTCTAACATATACATAAAAATTTCTAGAGAAACATGAAAATTGATATGAATAATAATAATAATAATTGATTATACAACAATCCTCAGATTAATTTCAAGTTCTTCCCCCTTTCCCTTCAAATGTATATTGTATTAAGTTGGATGTCACATTGACCATGATTTTCACTCCATGAGAAAAGTATTTCAAGAAAAAAAATATATTATCTGCTCATTAGCACACATACTTTATAAATCTAACATGTAAGTAGAATGTTAAAAAAAGGTGTTAATAGAATTGAAAGAGCAAGTTTTAGAAACAAGTTTTAAATTATTTTCTCCTCCCCTCTTCTACCTCTGAAATGCTATACTTAATTTGAAACAAAATAATATAATATTCTAATACCACTTGTTACCTCACATTCACTCGCAATTATACACATATAAAAATATTATGTATGTGCATGTTTTATCCCATAATAAAATATTATTTAAAACCAAAATAATAATAATATATTAGTTAAAACTAAAATCATAATACCATAAAAAAAATTTTTTTTACACATTAATACTTCATAACTGGAAAATTAATAAACAAATAATTTTGATACATTCAAAATAATTTATGAAGCTCAAAGTTATTATTAGTAAGACATTCTTGTTTTTAATCGATCTGAATAGTCTTTAAAAGTTCTTTAAATAAAATATACCACTTTATTGCTAAAATGTTTGTAAGACTCTGATATCATAAAGAAAATAGATATAAAAAGTCATATTACTGATCTTTTGCTTGTGGTGAATTTCCAAGCGTTCAAACTTGTCTTGTATAATGTCTATATTTCTGCAGCTACCATTTCTGTTTTATGTGGGAACAATCTCTTTCTGAGGTGTATAACTATTTGATGATGATGACTCTATTGAGGTTATTTGCTTTAGTGGACAATTTGGAAATCATTATATTAATTTTTCTTCTCTTCCTGTCAAGCATGATTCTTTTAGTGGATGAAATACAGCAGTTGTTTTCACATTTATAAATTTTCTTGAGTTTAAAATCAGTTGTTGGAACAATTAATTGGACTTGATGATTAATATTTATCGGTAGATTAATTCATCTTTCATCGAATGCAGGTGAATGCTTTCTTCCTTCTATTAAAAAAACATCTTATTTCTCTGGTCAGTTGAACGGTGTAGAATATTATTTTAGACAAGACATCTTTTCTTTCCTATATGATGTGCAGCTTCCCCAGATGGTCCGGAAAAGATGGGACATACATATAATTTTTCTAGCCAGCCATTTCTTATATTTTCAACATTCAATTTAATAGTCTAATAATCTGAATCATAATCACCATAATAATTCTTCAAGACAGCTTTTTATATCCAATTTTTAGCTAACTTAACCAATCAGAGATAGCATCACTTGCTATTTTTGGACAAATTCGTTTTAATTAGATCTCCAATTTATTTTCAACTGAAAAGTTTAATCCTTTTTCCAGACACTTTTGTTTTACAAAAAAAAATAGACTTAAATCCTTTTTTCTTTTTTTACACCTAGGTAACATTTCAAATTTTTGAGCTTCCTTCTTTAGATCTTAAGATAAGACAATTTCAAAATTTAGAGTTCCCACCTAGATTAAGCTCCCAAAGTGACAAACAAATCATTTACAAAAACAAAATTGCTACAAAAATAGATATCTGATTCAACAGATTTCCTCTTTTAACATAAAATTGTACAAAAAAAATAATTTGACAGATTTAACCCTTCCTTTTCTTTCAATATTTAATAAATGTAAATTTCTGTATGTAATGTACACACATACTTCATTATTTCAAATCATTCATAAACTAACATTGAATAATATAATTGCTAGCTTAGTAATTATAACCCTATTATTTAATTAAATCTGTAACTTTTAAATCCCAATTACAATTATAGAAAGAAAAATAGAAGCATAGAATAAGATATTAGAATTGATCAAGTATAGGTTAGTTTTAAAGAAAGTTAAAATGTTGAATATTTGAAATATAAAACAATTAAATAGCTTACACATACATTGCCTATACGTATGCATTATAACATTGCTTTTTAACAAAAAATTTAAATATTAAATGTGTGTGCTGCTCTTTTTGAGATTTATTAACACACAAACAAGTAAAGCATATAATTGCTGACCCACTCTCTTTCTGTCTAAAGTGTTTAAAATTTTGATCTGGTAGGGTTTGAACTTGGATGCCCTACAGCTTCTTTTAAGGTTATATAAAAATTTGATGATGATTTTGGTTTACCTTTTCTACATGCACATTACTATAAATTTAGCTAGTGACTAAATTGTAATGGCACAATATATATATTAGTTTGAAGAAAAATGAATTCACTTTTTCTTTTAAAACTTTACTTACAGGTGAATGCACATCAATTTGTTAAAATAGCGCATGTCTTGATATTGATTTGCTCTCAAAGATATTATAATTATTAAGTATAAAAAAGCAAGAAATACTCTTGGTAAGAAATTGCTTGTTGATTATTAGTAATATATATAAAAGACATATTTTGCGAGTTCATCCAGGTTAAAAAATTTAAATATTGATATACTGATGTTTCGATTTGATCATACAAGTCATCCACTGTGTGATAAAATGTAGAAAGATGGTTGTAGAGGCGCTACAATCACTGATTTGAAAAAAAAACTTTAAAGTTCCACCAATAGCAAAAATGTTACATTAAGAATGTTTTTTAAAAAAATCTTTCCAAATAGAAGGAAGTTTGCATGTATCATATCGCTTATTGATACAATCTGGCCTTTTAAGTATCTCAATGGCTTCTCTAATTTTGCACATTTATAAATTGTTGCTATTAGTGGAACTTAAATGTTTTTTTTTCAAATCAGTGATTGTACAGCGTCTACAACCATCTTTCTACCTTTTATCACCCATGGATGACTTGTGTGATCAAGTCAAAACGTCGGTATATCAATATTTAAATTTTTTAACACGGATGAACCCCGCAAAATATGTCTTCTATATATGCAACCCCTGAAAATCTTCGTATCAACATATATATATATATATAACAATAAATATAAGTCAACATATATATATATATATAACAATAAATATAAGTAAATATAAATGTATTTAACTAATATATACAGTCTTTCGATCCACAGAAGTACTTTCAGTTAAGAAATTAACTGAAAGTACTTCTGTAGATCGAAAGATTATATAAAATAGTTAATTAAAATTATATACATATTGTTATTACAATAGTTTTTAATTAATGGATATTTTATTTGTATTATATATATGAGGCTCAGTAATTGATTGAGCTGCAAAATAAATAAAGTTTAAGGAATGTTGTCCTTCTTAGATCACTTTAGTAAAGAGTGTAATCATGCATTATATATTATATTTCTTTTAATTTTTAACTATCTTGATTTAATTGCAAAAGTGATTTTAAAAGATTTATCTTCATATGTAGTTATAGTTTTGCTGATAAGATGCTAATAATATATTGTTGTTGTTTTGTAAACCATTAATATTTGCTAAACTATAAATATTGAATTGATTTTTTTTGTTTAATATAATATACATAGTGTATTAGTAAATATTTCACTCATAAGTGATGTTTTTAATTTTATTAGTTTGTGAAGTGTATTCTGTCACCATATCTTAGAATATTAATGTTATTATAATTGAACATTTGATGACATTTAAAATTGATGCTCCTTAATTGTAAAATTAAAAGACTCTTATCTTCATACATGTTTTAAATGCCTTTATTAAAGTTGAAAACGTCTGTGTGATTGTTTATTTGTTATTTCATTAAAAGATAGTAAAAAGATTTTTTCTTTCAAATTAATAACATTCTTTTAACATAAAAAGATAAAATATTGACAACTTTAAACAGAAAAGTTATTTAATGATTTCTTATACATATATAATTATGTGCACATTCTACATATGATATATATATATATATATATATATATATATATTGTAACCATTCGACTGCCTTCTCATCTACCTATCATGCCGAACACGTTGCGGCACTAAAAATTGTAACCGTAATTGTGTGGTCCCAACTACATAATATCACCAAAACATAAGTGCGTTAAGAATCGTAACTTCGATCACTGATCAATTCTCGCTGCACATTGTCAGCTATTAAGAGCTGTATCCAAAAGCATATCATGCTATCTATTTTATGCACCAAAGACCACAACCAACATCTGGAGCAACTTACCACAGACCAAACTAATGATCTAACATAAACTTTTTATGATATAATTTGATCGCAGCCAGGGTGTACCACGAAGAACTACCATAGTAGTATGATAAAATACATTAAACAAATTATAAGTGTAATGTTATTATTTTTCAAACCTTAATTTGCGATTTTTATTGTATGAGACCTGATGGCCGACCATGTACAAGATGGCATAATTTGTGGAATTGCATAAGATTATGAAATTTTAAACCATCTATATGATTTATAATACAAATGCTAGTCCAGGTAAAAATTTGCAATAAACATAAATACTTGGGTTCTTTTTTTTATAGTTTACTATATTACTGAGACTCTTACTATACTGACAAATGACAATTTAAAAACGTTAAGTAAATATATTCAATCATGTCATTATTTGGTAAATCTGTTTACAAGTTTAATAATCAATTTGTATTGTATACTAGAATCAACTACGCAAAGCCAAAATGATGGAAAAGGTAAATGGGATTTTATTGTACCTTACACATCATAAACTACCAAAGACGAAAAGCATCCAAATGTTTTCTCAAAATATCACTAAACTCTTATATCATGTTGACGATAGTATGTACTTCAATGTATGCTCTATCCAAGGTTTATGATTTCTGATTTTACGAATGACACATAGCAATGGCACAGTAAGTTTAATTATAAATCAACTTTTATTTACAAATTTATGAATAATAAGTAATTAATTCCAATGTTATAATTAAAGACATAAATAAACAAATAAAATAAATAAATTATAATTCCATCGACTTTCTTCAATAACATCTCATAGGTACAGTTTTTAAAAACCTAATCATACCTTATATTTCAATTTGATATAATGAATATTGAGAAAATTATACTAAATTCAGTATCAACTCATGAAATATTTAACGTCATTTCCAGATTCAATAAATCCATACCGTAAGCTTATAATAGTATAATAAATAATATTATATCTGTAGGCTTTAGCTATAATGCAATCATTAAATAAAGTGAAAATTTAAACTTACATTCCGGTAAATAATAATCAACCAACAGTTAATTATTATGAAGTAACTTGAATAGAATGTCCTGCTACAATTTGATGATCTAACTTATAAATTATACTTACAAATGGAAGAAGATGATTTAGCAGATTAACTAAAATACTTTGCCCAACTTATATCTATGAAGTAAAACATATTCCTGTGGATGCATTCATCTACACGTAGGAATTAAATAACACTAAACGTTTTGTGGATTTATACACCATCATAAAGCAATAAGTACAAGTACACCATTCCGCGGATTAACCACCAGCGCAGGAATGAGTGTAAAATACAAAAAATGGCAATTAAGTAATCTGTGGATTAACCACCAGCACAGATTTATGCCCTTTAACATTATAAAACAACATTACTATTTACTTCACATTAAAGTGCAAAATCATCCTCCTCAGTTATTCTGACCATTCAGAATAACGCTGACACTTTAGCAAATGTGGGTTCTTGCATAATAAAATGTTACACTAATCAGGACAACTAATGTACTAACTTATCTTGCTTAAACTAAAACATATGTAATATAATATAAGTAATATTAGTATAGGAATAGAAATCTGGAAAGACTCACAAAATACCTCATAAAGATTGATACATCTCATGAATTCATTTAGCACTTTTCAAGCTTTTTCGCAAGCGCTATTCTCTTGAATAAATATTTTATTCAACCCCTATTAATTTAAACTTAATAAAATATAACTTATGAACTTCACATGCAAGTTCATATAACAATAAAATTAAAGTAATGCATTATTCATCAAATACATAAAATCTAACGGTGTGTGTATGATATAAATTAAATGTATAGCATTTTATAGTTCAATACATGAATTATAGCAGGTGTGTGTATCACAAATTGAATTGTATAGCATTTTATAACTCCAAATATGATCTGTGGAATCCATGTACGATGTGTCGAACAACAAATATACGAAGTAATAGCTATAATTATAGTTAAATTCCATACATGCAATTTTATCCATTTGTATTAGTTATTATAATCACTATTAGATTAACGATTTTACGTGGCTCCACAAACATGAAACAATTTCAAAACATGACACGCAGACTTTAAATGAAAATGTTTTTCATAAGTTATTAATCTCTACATTTCTCTATTAAAAATATTCCAAGTTTATCACATCCATGCTAATATTTATTTATCCACGCTTAAATCTAGGAATACTAATTATAGCAATTAATTTAATCATTCCAAACTGACGATAAAATTAGAAAATAGCTTTGATTAATTATTTGAAGACTGTTTATTATCCAAATGTTAAACAAATTAACTAGCAAATATATTACTGGCATTGTAAAGTTAAATATCAATCAATACTATATTTTTATTAGAATTAGAAATGGAAATAATAAACTATGTTGATAACTTTAACATTTTACTTTAATTTAAACTTCTTTTTTAAAAGGCAAATTTTCATATTCATAAAACTTCTGTAATTAAAATACTTATTTAATTTTTCCAACTTGTAGAATAATAAACATTTTAAAACATACCAAACTCTTGCAATTAATTCTTTTAAACTGGGAAGCTCCGACATTTTAAAAATGTAATATTGGAAAATTATTACCGGTGATTTGATCCACTTGGCCAGCCGACTTGAACAGACTTTTAAAATTTAGCAATTCATCTTATAATTAAATACCACTAGGTTATTTTTACATTTATAGCAAACTTTGTGGTAATCCGTTTACTTGTTAACTATTTTAAAATAAGCTTATCAAATTTACACCATTTGCCTTTTACCATTTTCTTTTCTTTTTTTTTCCCTCCAAAAGCAAACTATCAGACGATCTTCTCTTAAATTCGCGCTCTTTTCTTTTTTTACATTGAGACGCTTACGTAATTACTGTATTTATTTTTAATAATTAATATTTAATTGAACAAATGGTTTTTTAATTCAATGGAAATAATAATTTAAGATCATTTTAAACAAATAAAAACAAAATATTATTTTTAATAATATTTTACCAAATTTTAATGTGTTGTCAAATTTTTAAAAGTTAAACATTTTGATATGAGTTAGTATATGGAACGAAGCAAATTTAAATTTATTAAAATAATATAAGAGAGTAATCTGTTCAAAGTGCAAATCAAGCCAATCAAATCACCAAAAGAAGAAAGAGAAATTTTTATACCAGTTATATTAATTAATATATTTTATGCTAAAATATATGGTTACAATATATATATATAGAGAGAGAGAGTATACATATTAATTTAATTTAGAATTATCTAGTAATATATATATATATATATATAGATTATATGTGTGAAATTGATTTAAAGTAAAATTATATGTATTAAGTGATATTCATTTTTTTAAATAAAACAATTCCAATCAAAGTAAAAATGTTAAACACTTTTCACTTAAAAGAATATTTCATATTTTTCATCACTTATATACACACATATTATTGCGTAATCATATTAAATAAGATATATACATAAGTGATGTACATTTTAACTTATAGAAGAAATATCCAATTATATAGATCTGAGTTTACAGGTGTTGCTTTTGTGTAAATATTTTTTTTTTTCTATATGTCATAGCATCTGCCGGGACGCGAACCCACACCCGTCTGCAACCAACTACTTGCTTGCATGACGGCTGCGATACCTCTCGGCTAACAACGCAAGACTAAATATTTTTCTTTATTATACATTACAAAACATCAAAGTTCATATATAAAATAAATTATAAAGTGTTTTGAAAATGATAACAATAAGTGTAAAACTAAAATATATATTTTTTAATTTTAAAATAATATTACTATTTTAAATAAAAGAAACATTGTTATAGAAACTAGTCATAAATGACTGGGGAAAAAAAATAAAAACACAAAAATCATTTGCATTTCCAAGAAGGGAGGAAAGAACTGCTACTTTATCATGTCTTTTTTATATAGAAGTCAGCAGAATTCATAAGAATTCTTTAAGAGAATATCATGTATTTTATGGAGTAGAGGACCCTCCAGAATACTCTTCCTGATCTTTCCAGCACTGTGGATGAACATGGAGCTATAAACAAAAAATATCATAATTAAATTTGATCCTGCTAATCTGTTCATAACAAATCAATGCAGAACAAATATTAGACATTTACTTGCTACAAGAAAAATGCTAGCGATCTAAAGTGATTATCCCATAGAAATGTACTTCTACAATTAATCTGCAAATCAATTTTAAATGCTTGGAGGAAAATTACAATGGAAATCTTTATAAGAAAACTGCCACAAATGAACATAAAAAGCTAAAATATTAATATTGCTAGCAGACATTAAAAATTAACAATTAGTGGCTATATTTCCATATATACTTAGATAATAATATATATGAACTTACAAAGACATTAAGGTAATTAACTGAATTTTCTATAGGTATTCTCAGTGAGTTATTGCAAGCTACAGAGATTTTTCCTTTCTCATGCATGTTCCTCATATTATTTTGAAAGTGTAAATATGTACATATATTTTTTATTATCATACAATTATATTTGTTACTTAAAGTTATTGTTATTGTTAATAATTTTGTTGATGATCATTTCTTATCTGAAGTCCAAACTGATTATTTATTTTGTTGATGCAATAATGTATTAGATGAAGAGAAACGATGAGAAATTATAATGAATCTACATACAAACTTGTTTTTATGTATTATTGCTTGTAACTATTATACATTTTTCAATTAAAAATAAGTTGTATGTAGTCACTCCACCATGTACATGGTAACTCTTAGTAATCTTTAAATTTCCCTAGAATAAAATTAATTTGTAAATATTGTATTTTTCATTGTATTGTTAACTTGATTATTACCAGCTGTCAAAATGGTGGTTAGCATTATAATATATATATATATGAAAATATGTAAATAAATCAATTATTTTATATAGCGCGATGTTTTATAAACTGTAATAGCTAAACAGATTTGCCCATACAAAAGAGTTTGGGTTCGAAAAGATAGATGGCCATTCTATCTTTTTCCAAAGACTTTATCGTGTGTTTGAAGTGTTTGTATTCAGTCATTTATAGTTAAAATCTGCAAAGCGCATGTGCAACAGCTTAATGCTGTTTAGCTATAACAGTATATATGAAAATAATAAATATATGAACTAACTAAAGGAAAAATAAAAACGTAATAAAAACACACAATTACTTCTCTATAAAACTGCTTTGGTTTTCATCAGAAAGCACAGCAAAATGGCTATTTCCTGAATTTAAACGCTCTAAAATATTACAGACAGTTACGTATCAGATAACAAAACAAATTCCTATAGGTTAAAAATCTTTACAAAACTTTGTATTTATAAAAAAAAATATTTACAAAACTTTGTATAAAAAAACTTTGTATAAAAAATAAAAAATAAAAATTCTTCACAAAAAATTTATTTTAAAAAACTAAAACCATACATACATACATATATTATTATTATATATTAAAATATATCAAAAACAATAAAAATATACTATTATATATGTACACACCAAAAAAACTGTATATATATTCTACTATATGTATTTACTATATACATATATACATTTCACTTTATGCTAGTCCACCTATAACATAATTATCTAGGAAACAAAAAACAAATGCCTAGGAAACTAGGTTAGTCAAGGATGTGATAGTACCTATATTCATATCCATATCATGAGTATGTAGTGTCTTAAATTTAAAAATAAAAAACTCTCCTTCTGTTTTCTTTCTCTCATGGGAGAAAAATTATCTTGTCAAGCTTTGGTGGCCTGGCGGTTGACGTGGCTGCCTTCCAAGCAGCTGGCCTAGGTTTGCTTCCCAGTCAATGTTTTGACATATTAAAACAATATGTATCTTCCAATATAACCACTCTTAAATCATCAATTGAGTGATCAGGTAAATTGAAATGTTTAGAAAGTGGTCTATCTTCATTTTTATGTAAAACATCAAACCTATGGTTGGTCATTCTAATATGTAGACTATTTGCTGACTCACTTATGTAATGACTCAAGCATCTAGTACATTCTATTAAATAAACCAAGTTCACAACTTTTACAATTGTTTGATGATCCTGTCTTTTTTGATCAATCACCAACTAGTACACCACATGATGACATAGAAGTCCCACCTAGACTTGTGAAGCTTGATTTTTTGGAAAAATTACCAATTGAGGCAATATCAAGGGATGGCAAAGAAACTTCTACAGAAATGAATGATAATTCCATTGATTTTTCTTTAGATGATTTGATTTTTAACATATCCCAAGAGAGGGAGTTTTTAACCATGACTATTTCTGAAACTAAACAAAAATGTTGATTTTAATTCAGCAATTGAACAAAATATTTGTAACATTAGTGACTCTGGATGTATAGATGCTGTTACTAGGGAACTGGGTATAGGAGAGGATAGTATTAATCACCAGAATAATAAATTATTTTTTAATGCACACAGACACACTACTTTTAGTTCAGAGATTGAAGCAAATCATATTAAATCTTGTTTGGAAATGCAACTGAAATATATGGTACCAGTGATTAATATAGGGGTGATTCCTAAGTGTTTGTCTTTATGTTTGCAGAATAGATACGGTCATAATAAGCTAGATAAAAATATGTGACTGACCTTACATAGTACAATATTTCTTAAACTTAGGAAACTGTTTGAGAAGTTAATAAGATGCAGGCAGCACATTGAGAATTTTATATTTTTCATTGATAATAAGATTGTTCCTAAAGGTCTGAGAATCAAAATTAATTCTAACATAGATTATCTTCCGGGGGACATAGAGTTGAATGGAATAGTATATTAGAACAAACATCTATCAAACTAATGTATGTGCTTAAAGATTCTTTTTTGATTAGGATTAAGATACTTGAACAGGAAATTATAGATTTTAATATTCACAATGTCATGGAGTTGGATGATCAAAAATTATTACAAGAATAAGTTTGTTCTAAAGAAAGGATAGCGTTAACAAAATTTCATAAAAAAAATAAGTCATTAGTTTAAAAATGTAAGAGATTTTGCTGGGAAGTCAGGTTATTTTTTTAGAAAAAATAATTCTATATTCGGTAAGTTTGATTTAAAACAGTTAAGGAGTTGGAAACAGGTGTTGTCCAATCATTTTCAGATTCAGCTGGTATTGTCGTTGGGCCAGCAAAAAACAATTCAATTTACCTAGTAATGCTGATATATTTATGACTTGTATGTCTACTAATTCTTCCGTGTGTAATTGCGTGTAATTATAATCTTCCGGAAATTCAACAGTTCAATGCATCTAATGAGATATTGGTAAATCTAGTTAAAAAGAAAGACAGCAATATTATTAATTTATCTGATGCAATACTTAGTGATGCAGAATGTTCATTATTGAATAAGCGTTTATCTTTTTGCTCAACAGTCCGATCGTATTACCAAAAAAAATGAATTTAAAATACATCAGGATTTGGATAATTTTGTTAAGCACTTAGATTAAGAGACTTTTTTTGGAAATAATGAATACAATACCATTAATAAAATATAATCTGATTGAACATCTCCACATCAGAGAAACATTTTACTTTATACATATATTGATAACGTTTATCAGGATATTATTAAAGCAATTAAGCCGAAACAACATAAGAAATATAATAATTTATAATTCTATGAAAAAATATATTATATAATTTAGAAAAGAGAATAGATATTATTATTATTAAACCAAGGTGAAACAATAATAATTATGAATAGGGATGATTATATGCATAAAGCCTTGCTTCTTTTAAATGATAAGAATTTTTATGAACCTATAACACATGTTATTGTTAATACATTATTTAAAGGCGTGTTTTCCAGCCTGAAGGATATGAGAGTTCGGGTCTACTTGATAGGGATACATATAATTTTTTATTACCAAACTCATAAACCTGGTTGTTGTAGTAGACCTATAGTAGTAAGCATTGGTTGTCCTACTGAGAAAATGTCAGCATATGTGGACAGTCTTATACATGATATTTCTACATCATTTGAGTCTTATGTTAGGAATACGACCCATTTTTTTCTATTTTAGAAAATGTCAAATCTATACTAGTGAGTAAATGTTTTTGGTGACGTTAGACATTACATCATTGTATAATAATATACCTCATGAAGATGGAATTAGAGCTATTGAATCTGTTTTAAAAAACAAAGAATATGATCAGCACAAAATTATGGCTGCTATTGAATTAGTGAATTTAATCTTAAATATTTTTTTTTTGTTTTTAACTCTACATATTATTTACAAAAGCAAGGTACTGCAATAGGAACAAAAATGGCACCAAATTATGCAAACATTTTTATGTTTCAATTGGAGTGCTCTATACTTGAAAAGGCTCACCTTAAACCTCACACTTGGCTGAGATATATAGATAATGTCTTTATGATCTGGCCATACAATGAAGAAGAATTCCATACATTATTTGATTATCTAAATAATTTTAATAAGAATATACAATTTTCAATGAGTTTTTCTAAAACAGTGGCTTATTTTCTTGATGTTGAGATTACTTATAGTGATGCTATTCTTAGTTAATATATTTAGGAAGCCAACTAATAGTCATGATTACCTACATTTTTATAGTAATCACCCTAAGAACTTAAAGAATAATATCCCTTACAGTCAATTTTTAAGGATTAAAAAAATTTGCAGCAATGAGGGATTTCTTCAGCAAAATAACAAGGTTTTGTATAATACATTTATCAATATGAAATATCCTAAAGGTCTGTTAGATAGGACAATGGTAAAATCTTCAGGAGTTGACAGGATGAATTTCTTCTGTCTAAGAAAAGAAAGAGTCATTTGATAAATATACCACTGGTTCTTACTTTCAATGATGATTTACCTAATATTAACCAAATATTATGGAAACATTTTAATATATTAAATTCTACAGATTATCTGAGATCTGTTTTTCTCTGTCTGCCTAAAGTTGTATATCGTAGACATAGGACACTTAGGTATAGACTTGTAAGAACAATTTTTGGAACTAATTTTGTGTCAGGAAAGGAATGTTTTTCATGTGAAGATAAGAGATATCTAACATGCAAACATATTATTGTTACAAAAATTGTTCAGGGAGATGCCATTCATGGTTTAAATGGTATATCTCCAAATATGTCAATTGTAAAAGTGTGGACTTGGTATTGTACCGGTCAAAATAGTATGCTCACTTAACAAGATTCAAATCCTAAGCAAAAGTACCTCGAATCCGATCATGCTCGAGATACACAGGTCTGGAGCTAATCCTGAATTCTAACCTATTTGCCTATTCTTCGAATCTCTGATCCAATGAACAACAATTCTGATGACACAGTAAAATTATTTTAAATCCGTGCCCATAAGCAAAGCGGTAGAGCATAAGATCAGACTGATGATGATGATCGAGATTGGAGTAGCCCAGGAATTACATTTATTATAGTTATTTATTAATGCTAAGCTCTTAGCTAAAGAAAATAGTTCTAAATATTAACTAGAAAATAATTCAAAAACAACAAACCAGGATTTACATGAAATAGATATACTTATTAAATATTAAACAAACGCATATATATATATATATTACAAAAGATTTAGGAAACGTATGTATATTTTACCAAATAGTTTCACGCTTGGGACAATATTATTATTTACAAGACTTGGGAATTTGTTGTATAAAATCCCCTCTATGCACTCATTTAATAAATATAATTTTACAGATACAATTTTATAGTGTTTTATAACTTATGCGGAGTTAATAAGCTAATTAAAGAAAACTTTTGCTACGGAGCGTTGTGGATGCCGAAATTAAATATAAAAGATCGTGACAGTTTTAACAGTAAATGATTTATTTGATAACGGGCAAAATATATGATTTCAATCATGTATTTCTTAGGAGAATCATTATTTATACTTTTATTCGCATAGTTTGGAAAAGACGTCTTTTAGAAATAAGAAACAAACAATGCGCTTTATTGACGAGAGTAAGTTATGCAATCATTAATATAAATTAGATTTACGTCTATAGGAATCGATAAAGCTTTTTTAAAAAAAGCATTTTAACTCAATGAACTAAATGTATTTTTACGAAATCATTATCTTTAACATATCATTGCGACTTACTAAAGGTTTAGACGGACGGATGATCAAATTCAAGAGCAAATTAACGGTACTAGCATACAATAACGGAATAAGGCCTCATGGCGATTGGATATTTTATCATTTAAAATAATATTTAAGACGAACTTAGATTTGATATGTCCGCGCATTCTGGCGGAGCGATATCGAAGGAGAGGCTGAGTTTGAGACCTCAGATCATTATGTACTGCCATCTGCAGCACATAATCCTCATAAATCTTACATTCCACAGAGAGTAGTATCTCTGAACGAACGATTTTGAAAAGTAGGACGGGAGTTTCATACTTCCGACCATCCAATGACAAAGCAATCAAAAAATGGAAAGATAAAATATCAGAATAAAAGAAAATGTATGCTAGCAACGTTTATATAATTTTATATTATTACTTAAAGTTTGGAAAGGGTCTAACCTCTTGCGCAATAATCTGTTTTCAATTCTGAGTCATTTAACAAATCATAATGAATAATAACTTTTATTTATATTATTATTAAACTAACAACATTTATATTTAAAGAATCGATTCCCAAGTACGTATTAACTGGTAGAATTCGCCCTTCAGGCACCAGCAAAAAAGGAATGGATTAATTATGTGAAGGTTCACGATCTTTTTAAAATAGAAATTTAAAGACAAATTCAAAGCAGCCAATTTAGCAAAATTCATCCACAGTAAAAGTTTTTAATTTACTTTAAGAATAATGAATTTAAAATGAAACCAAAATCGCGAGCAATTTCTATTTTAAATAAACAAATGAATATATTTTTACTAATGAATTTAATGAAAGTCGCGAGATTGATTGATACCGACATATTAGAGAAAATAATATATATATTTATATATTAAACAAAATAAGTTGTATATATTTAATTGAGCCGCATAAAGTTATATAGACATAAATTAAGCGTGAAAGTAACATATATTTAGAATTACAGAAGTATTAATAAAGGATTATAGAGAGAGAGAGTTTACAACAAAACTAGCAAAATATCATAAATGGATCTATGAATTAATTTAGCTATAAATTATAAATCACCCGTGAATGTTCGTATTAAGGCAGCTCTAAATTACATGATTTTACCTAAGATATCAGCCTATCTCATATGGCCGGTCAGATAGAATTTTTATGGCTGGTAGACAGTTTTCCGAGAGAAAAAGAGAGGCGGACGGCTCCACTGGCTCCACTACTCACGCTTCATCGCGCAGGACTTGCACCGGCTTCTTAAAGTTAAAGTCTTGAAACGCTGACGAAAATCTCAACTCACTGAAAGATAACTAAAAACTGAAAGTCTAAAAACTAACTTCCTTTGTTCTGTGGTTCCTTTTATAACATTTCAATACCGCCCAGAATGCAATTTCATATACCAACATTATCTCTGTAATCCCTTTAAAAACAACATTTAATTAGCAAAAATATTTTCAATAGATAAGGCTTAAAATACCATTTTTAGCTATTTTAAATCATTCGACAACTGATAAACGATTTGTTTTTTCGATTTTAATTAAGATTTATAAATTTTAATTATAGACAACGAACCGACTAGTGATAAAGATAATTTCAATATTTGAAGCCTTCCCCAATTTTTCTTTGTTGTTACATTCCAATAGTTTAATTAAATACTTTAAATGAAAATACATATCGATATAACAAAAAAAAATTACAATTATATAAAGAAAATGTTTAGTTGTCAGCAATAAACATTAATAACATTATTGCTTCATTCATATATACATACACATCACGCACACTGCAGTTCTCTTTTACTAAATAAAAATTAATTTTACTAATCTTTCTAATGATTCGGCATACAGTGTGTGAGTGAATAGCATATGTTTATAGCAAGGTCTGAATTGCGGACCCCTAGGAGGTTAGTATAGATGGTAGCACATGAAGCATCGATGATGATTAGACATCGATTGCTTCAGTATATTGAATAGAATGTAATAGATGCTTGAGTCACTACATAGGTGAGTCAGCAAACAGTCTACATATTAGAATGACTAACCATAGGTTTGATGTTTTATATAAAAATGAAGATAGACTAGTTTCTAAACATTTCAATTTACCAGATCACTCGATTGATGATTTAAGAGTGGTTATATTGGAAGATAATTTTTTTTCCATGGGAGAAAGAAAACAGAAGAAGAGTTTTTTAATTTTAAATTTAATACATTACATCCTCATGGTATGAATATAGGTACTATCACATCCTTGAATTACCTACTTTCCTAGGGATTTGTTTTTTTTTTCTTTTCTAGATAATTATTTTATAGATGGACTAGCACGAAGTGGAAAGTATATATAAAAATATATATGTATACGATATATATGTATATAGTAGAATATTTATACACCTTTTTGGTGTGTACTTATATAATTGTATATTTTTATTGTTTTTTTGATATATTTTAATATATAATAATAATATGTATGTATGGTTTTAGTTTTTTTAAATGTTTTTTGTGAAAGAATTTTTTTTTTCTATTTTCTATACAAAGTTTTGTGAATATATTTTTTTTACACAAAGTATTGTAAAGATGTGTTTAGTCTATAGGAATTAGTTTTGTTATCTGATATGTAACTGTCTGTAATATTTTAGCGTTTAAATTCTGGAAATAGCCATTTTGCTGTGCCTTCTGATGAAAACCAGTCTGCTAATTGAAATATATATATATATATCAACTATAAGTGTTCAGTCAATTTGAAGTTTAATATATATAGTTTTAGATTTTTATTTAATGTGTGAATATTAAAAATTTTAAAATAATAGAAACATTTTTTATATTAAATGTTTTTATTGACCATGTACTAACAAAAAAGAAAAATATTTTTTCAATCACAATTGGGGATTTTAGATTTAAATTGAAATAAAAATAATTTTATTATCAATTCATCTGACATTTTTTAAAAATACAAATTTAGATAGATTATTTTCTCACAAAACTGCAACATTATAATTTGGTGAAATAACTTATAGGATTCATTGAAATATGTTCACTAAAACAAAACAAAAAAAATGTTTTTAAATTCATGGCTATTTTTTTAAAAGGTGGATTTCCCAGTGATTTTTTTGCTTGTAATTTCAATCCTCCTTTTCTTTTAGCATAATGTTGGTGAAAGTTATATTTATTATGAACAAAAAACATATTTAACCCTGAAATATTTTTTAGAAAATATATTTATTAAATATTAGTTATTTTCTTTACATTTGAAAAGTGCTATTGTTACTCTTCTAAATTCCTTATGAATAAAAAAGTAAACATAAAAAGGACAAATAAAACTAAAATATACTCCGTAAAGTGCCATGAACATGTGTACGTATAATAAATCAGGGCTTATCTTGCCATTGGATTGAAAGTACTTATAACAAAATATAATTGATGTCACTGCAATTATTAGTGCAAAGACAAATTGTATTCCTAAAACAGTGTTCAATAAAATAAACGTTGATTTCAACTTTTGTGAATGAACATGACTTTTACCATCGTTTCTTTTCAGTTTCTCTTGCTTTCTTTTTTTAATGTTAAAAATGGTGCACACATTTAAAATAAATGAGGATAATAAAGGTATAGCTTGCAAGAAAATAAAGTGAATAATAATTTGGATCAAATGTAGGGGACTAAATATAATAGAATTATTATTATCGGCTACGTTTATGATTTGATTATTATCACAGATAAATATCTTAATAAGAATTATCTCTTTCCAATGAATGGCTAGCAAAAAGTTAATAACTGCTGAACTTATTATATATAGTTTTATATGTTGTACTGAAAGGCAAGACTTGTAATTATGAGGATAAAACACTGACAAATAGCGATATAATGTTACCATAAAGATCAAGCATAAGTTAGATCCAAATAACGACAATAAGATAATAGAAATCATTTTAATAACAATGAGCCGGAAATAGTAATTAATATTGGGTAAATAAAAGTAAAATATTAGCAAACAAAAAGAAGAACTAGTCAACAACATATCATACAGAGATGACATAATAAAAGAAGTTTGAATTTGCATATCTAATTGCAATTTTTTAAATACTATTATATTTAATGTATTTCCTAAAACTCCAATAGCCCAAATATATGGAAATGATTCCTTTATTAATGCAAATAAAATCGGAGCTGATGTATAGTATTCTGTTTGATTGTTAGGAGAAATAGAAGTACAGTTTTGAAAATACATATTTTTAAGAATAATATTTCATATAATGCTTATTATAGTATTAAAAAAGTTACGAATTACTGATTAGGTGACAGTTCAAAGTTATATGACCCCACTTATAAAAACACGTTTCACTGTGAAGAAATATGATAATACAGATTTGAGAGTCTTTATCTACTGTTCACCTTATAGCAGATTAATGACAAGCATAATGATTTAGGCTAATCTGATTAGTTGCCCTAAAACACACATAGAATCACACATACACATATGAATATATTTAATTATAAATATTTTTATATTAAATAAATGTAAAGTTATGTGATGATTATAAATTCTATTTTTATTAATATTTGAATTGCCTTCTAGCTCCCATGATCAATCCTGTACTTATAACGCAAACAACTTTGTCCAGTTCATTAGGAGATATTATACATTTGAGTTAATGTAAGTAGTATTTAAAAATCAGTGTGGAGGTTCTTAACAAATATTAATACAAAAACAACTAATATTATCCAATATAAAAGCACTTATAATGTGAGCAATACGGTGGGGGGCAAAATCATATATTTGAAGTTAAAAAAAATTGTAATGGAGCAAATAATAAATTGTCAAAATGAACATATCTGTGGATACACACTAATATATATTCTATTATTAAAATCCTAGATATAGTGGAGAAGGAAAATATAAACTGGAAAAATTATGATTGAATACCCAGTACTATGCACAGGTGATACTGATGACTAAATGAGCTGTACTCTCTATCTTGGAGTGGCTAAATATAAATAAAAGTAATATAACATCAATTTAAAATTACCTCAAAAATACTAATAATAATAAAAGGCATGAAGCTAATAATAATAATAATAATAATAATAATAATAATAATAATAATAATAATAATAATAATAATAATAATAATAATAATAATAATAAACATATAAATAATCGTTTATCTCACACACACATACAAAAAAGCACATAATTCATTCACTGAGTTTAAGATAGCCTCATTCATTGCATAACATGACAATAATTTCTGTATACACCTGGGTCGCATTTTATGCGGATTAATTTAATGCAATTTTGAAGTTATGCGATTTATGTTTCTTCTTAATATTTTTCTTATTTAACTATATTTATTAGATATCAAGAAATTTAAATTATTAATAACTTATTTTGACTTGAAATACTTTTTTTTTTCAAAAATATAACGTTATATTCACAGCTAATATGAATATGGCCTGAAGCTGTACACCTGGGTCTCGTTTTATGTGGTAGATAGGTTCCTCAGAAAATACTCACAAAAGAAATTGCACAAAAATAGACTTACCTACCTTGAAAAATGGGGGATACATACTTTAATTTTCCAAAAATCACATAAAAGCAAAGCAACAACGTATAATTACTTTAAAATTTGCATAAAAAAATAGAAAGTAAAATATGACTAATAAAAAATTTCATATTTGAAAAAAATTGATACTAGACAAACTTTTTTTACTTTTTTTTATTAACTACAGTATTTAATTTTATTCAAAACAATATATTTTTACACGTAATTTACATTTTTTTCATACATGTATGGTATTTTAATTATTATTGCTATTTGAGACATCAGATTCATCATGATGTATGTGAGGTACTGTAGCTTCTCCTTAAACAAAGTCCAGACGAAATACTACTAAAACATTTTCCAATCACTGTTGATCCTTCCATTTCACTAAGCAATCTAAAATTGATATTTTTGTTTCCAAAGAAATTCATTTTCTTGGGTGTTTTTTCTTCTCCATTAGAGTAAACTAAAAGTTCAAAATAAAAATAAGAACTTAGGCTCACGATAATAAAAAGACATCGACTCACCACTGTTGAGCAAAATGTAATTTAAACTAACAAAAATTAAATTTTTATTTTTGTCTCTAATTTTTTAATTTTCAATTTCGTTTAAAAATCAAATTTCATCCCTTCAAATCATATTAATTTAAGATCATGTTACGTAATTTTTAAATTGTTAATTACAATTAAAAACCAGATTTTAATTGTCAAATTTAATTATGTCCACTGCTGTTACACTTTTTTTAAAAATAAACTTGCAGACACTAAATGATTAATTCATTACGTACTCTTTTTATAAAAAGCAAAAATAGGACGTGATTTAAAATGCAAAAACAACAACATATACATAGTATTTTTCATCCATAACGTTTAAACAGATTTACATTATAGTCTTGTAAAATTTATTACTTGCGGATACTAAATTATTAATTGATTAGTACTCTTTTTTTAATAAGAAAAAATAGAACGTGATTTAAAATGCAAAAATAACAACAAACATAGTGTAGGCATCTTTAACGTTTAAACAGATTTACATTATAATCTTGTAAAATTTAATGTGTGTATATAAAATGGGGAAATCCTGATTTTAAGTGAATTATGAACTTCTTTATTGCATAAATCTATTACAATACTATTATAAACTGCTTAAAATATTGAAATTATTAGATGGAAGTCAAACTCCGATAATGCGCTATTACTTTAAATATGACGTGACTGTGTGAAATTTATAATATTTAAAGTAATAGTGCATTATCGGCACACCACTTCTGATTTAATAATTTTTACTGCATAAAAGAAAACCACATACAAAGATATTAAGAAGAAACCTGAATCACATAACTTCAAAATTGCATTAAATAAATCCACATAAAACGAAATCCGGGTGTATTTGGAATCTTAGCTTCTATGTAAATAACCTACTTATACTAATGAATAAATAATACTAATAGATTTATACTTACATAGAAAAATATCACAATAAATATTCAAAAATTTTAAACTTTTAAAACGTATTTTGTTAGGTATAACAGAAATAAATAATGTAGATTTTTAAAATAAATAACGAAGATTTTATAAACTGAAAATAATATTTCTAATGATAATGTATAATTTTTTTGTTTTGATTGTGATCTATTTTTTTAATATAGAAACAAAATGTGAACATTTAAAATTTATTTCAGTAGTAAAAATCACTTGTCAACAGAAAACCATTAACACAGCACAAGAGTGAAATTGGCACTAGTTGTGTAAATGGGATGGAGCAGAATATGGGAAAACTTAGAGTGGGGAATGGAAAATAAAGTGGCTAACAAGTTTCTCTGGACATAATTGCTGAGAGATTCTTCACTTTGTTCAAGGAGAAGCTACATCACGTCACATCGACAAATCTGATTTCTTACCAGTTTACAAATGAACTGCATATCATCAAATAGTGATAATGATTAAAATATGTATAAAAAATGTAAAATTAAATACTGTAGTTAATAAAAAAAAGTAAAAAAAGTTTGTCTTGTATCAATTTTTTTCAAATATTTGATATTTTTTATTAGTCATATTTTATTTTATTTTTTTAATGTGAATTTTAAAGTAATTTTTTCTTGATGCTTTGCTTTTATGTGAATTCTGAAAATTACAGACCCTACACCCCATTTTTCAAGGTAAGTTAAGTCTATTTTTGTGTGATTTTTTTTTAATGTGGGTTTTCTGTGGAACCTATCTACTGCATAAAATGAGACCCAGGTGTATTTAAAATTCTCAAACACAATGACATTTATAACACTTCTATTCATAGTACAGTCATTATAATCTTAAATACTCATTTAGAAGAACTCCAGAATAATAAAACCAATATATATATATATATGTTAAAACGAAGATTTGCACGGGTTAAATATATAAAATACATATTTTGCGGGTTCATCCGTGTTAAAAACTTTTAATATCAATACACTGACGTTTCGACTTGGTCACACAAGCCATCCACAGAGTTATAAAAAGGTAGAAAGACGGTTGTAGAGGCGCTACAATCACTGGTTTGAATAAAACATTAAAAATCCCACCAATAGCAAAAATGTTAAATTTAAGAATGTTTTTTAAAGATTTCTTTAAAAAACATTCTTAAATTTAACATTTTTGCTATTGGTGGGATTTTTAATGTTTTATTCAAACCAGTGATTGTAGCGCCTCTACAACCGTCTTTCTACCTTTTTATAACTCTGTGGATGGCTTGTGTGACCAAGTCGAAACGTCAGTGTATTGATATTAAAAGTTTTTAACACGGATGAACCCGCAAAATATGTATTTTATATATATATATATATATATATATATATATATTACCAATTTCCCTCTGAAACACATTTCATACAAACATATTTATAATATAATAACTAATAATAATCATAATATATGTATAAGCTAATAACTATAATAATTTTATATATATATTATAACATTTTCCATCTTACTAGGCCTCTGTTACACATAAAATGTGCGAGTTGATCAAGTTATGTCAAAAAGAAGAAAGTTGTATTTCTATTTTTAAAAACATAACTATATTTCCTGATCAATTTGGCCTACAATTGTTACAATTTGCGCTATTGACAAAATCAGCTTTTAATTTATTTGATCAGGATGCCAGGATTCCCATAAGAATCTGCTGAAATCTGTCACGAGCACATCTCGCAAGTTAAAAAAAAAATGTTTTTAAAGAATCAGTATTAGATTTTACCGTAATGAAAATTATTTTTTAAATATATAAATTTTTTTGGAACTTATTCATAACATATTGGCAGAGGTAAATTACGTTTTTAAATTTTACTAAACTAATAATAAATTTAATAATAAACACTAATAAATATTATTAACAACGTACAGAGGAAAATTGCTATTAGAAATATTTTTATTCTAACAGATTAAAAATCTGTTTATGTTAAATTGTGAATTAAATAAACTGGAGAGAACCAAACATGAAGCAATTAATAAAATAAATAACAGTTAAACAAAATAAATTAAGTTCTTGATTAAATAAGAGTCTCTTGATCACTAAAATTAAAACCATATCGGAGTCCTATTATATGTATATTTTTAAGATGGTTTGTCGACAATTTAGTCACAATTGAGAATAATAAAAAGTCATAACTTACCGGTAAGTTTAGTGAAAAAGTTGTAGCTTATTATGCATAGTTTTTTGGGTTAGAATGAGCTCGGCCATTAATTATTAGTTGATCTTGTAGTCTCCTCTGAAGGCTAGTCACAGAGGCTTTTCTAGTATCCATCTTCTTAACGATGTCAGCTAAAGAATTATTTCATCGTGAAGTGGTCTTAGATTTAATAATCCAAAATCAGCCAAAGGAAAAAACAGAAAAAACAAGACATTCATCAAACTGGTCTCTGCCTTTTATACTAGAGGCCCAGTTTTCAGACTTCTGCACATCCTTTTGTTTATCAAAAAATTTACGCTGACAATTAATCTGGTAATTCCTTATAAAATTTATGTTACAAGTTCTTTTATTTTAGCAAATCTTTTGGCCATTTTTAATTAGCCAAAATAATTTTCTTTTAGCTTATCTTTTTACTTTTGGAATCCTTTTGTTCTCCCCAATTCTACTTTTATTTCTAATTACATAAAAAAAAATCTGAAAGAACAGTTTAACTTTCACTTTACGTTTTTTTTTTTTTTTTTTTAAAAAAAATAAATTATACTCAAAAAAATTCTAAATTTACTTTTATATATTTTTTTAGTTTTAACCAAATGCCAATACATATTTGTACCATGTATAAATAAACAGTACATACCACCCAGGCCATGAGATGAGAATAAAATAAGGGTTTAAACTAATTTTATTCTTAAGCTTTAAGTCCATATTCATGTTGTTTTTTTTTGTAGTATCGTGCTGATATATTTCGTAGATTCATTCGCAAGCGACGTTCGGCCTTAATGCCCACTTTTAGGTATAACACAGTGGGAAGGAGAAATATTTCCCCATTCATCTGTGTCTTTTCCACTTAAGTGTAATAGTAATGATACAAAGCCCAAGTTATAAGCACAAATGAGCATTGCTCATCATTTTGAGTCTTACAGGCTCACGACAACTTGGTCCAACTTTATCCATCTTCCCTTTTATTGGGATCCCTGCTAAAAATAGACTGATAGGCATATAAAGGTAGTCTTATGTTATATACTGCATGCTAGGACTCGGGGCTTTTCCCCTCTTCAGTAACCATCTACCTGGTCAAATACTTGTGACTTATGTCTACATCAGCCACAATCATGTATTTTTAGACATATCAAAAAATATATACATATAATTTTTCTTTCTGTAAGTCATATCAAAAAAATATTTTTTTTATATATTTTAATAATCAGGGATTAATTAGTTAGTTAGTTTCTATAATTTTTTTTTTTTTAAAAAAATACTATTTATTTGTCAGCTATGAGTTTTTTTGGATCATCATTGTAACTTTTTTTATTATTACAACTTACTTCAGGTTGTGGTTGCTGAATCGAAGCCCGAGTTGGGTAGCCATTAGAATGTTTTCCATCTTACTAGGCCTCTGATGCATGAGTTGATCAAGTTATCTCAAAAAAAAAAGAAAGTTGTATTTCTATTTCTAAAAACATAACTATATTTCCTGATCAACTCAGCATAGAATTGTTATGATTTGTGCTATTGACAAAATCAGCTTTTAATTTATTTGATCAGGGTGCCAGGATTCTCATAAGAATCCGCTGAAATCTGTCACCAGCACATCTTCCAAGTTAAAAAGAAAAAATGCTTTTAAAAAATCGGTATTAGATTTTACTGTAACGAAAATTAATATATATATATATTTGGAAAATATTCATAACATATTGGCAAAGGTAAATTACATTTTTAAATCTTACTAAACTAATAATAAATTTAATAATAACACTAATAAATATTATTAATAATGTACAGAGGAAAATTGCTATTAGAAATATTTTTATTCTAGCAGATTAAAAATCTGTTTAAGTTAAATTGTGAATTAAATAAACTGGAGAGAACATACACTAATCCAAATATGAAGCAATTAATAAAATAAATTACAGTTAAACAAAATAAATTAAGTTCTTGATTAAATAAGAGTCTCTTGAACACTAAAATTAAAGTCCATATCGGGGTCCTATTATACATATATTTTTAAGATGGTTTGTTGACAATTTAGTCACCAGTGGGAATAATAAAGAGTCATAGCTTACCAGTAAGTTTAGTGAAAAAGTGGTAGCTTACTATGCATAGTTTTTTGGGTTAGAATGAGCTCGGCCATTAATTATTAGTTGATTTTGTAGTCTATCCCAAAGGCTAGTTGTAGAGGCTTTTCTAGTATCCATCTTTTTAATGATGTCAGTTAAATCCCTGGTCTACTCCTGCATGAAGGATTATTTCATCGTGAAGTGGTCTTGGATTTAATAATTCAAAACCAGCCAAAAGAAAAAACAGAAAAAAACAAGACATTTGTCAAACTGGTCTCTGCCTTTTATACTAGAGACCCAGTTTTCAGACTTCTTCACATTCTTTTGTTTATCAAAAAATATATGCTGATAATTAATCTGGTAATTCCTTATAAAATTTACATTACAAAGTTCTTTTTTTTTAGCAAATCTTTCGGCCATCTTTAATTAGCCAAAATATTTTTTTTTAACTTATCTTTTTTACTTTTGCAATTCTTTTGTTCTCTCCAATTCTACTTTTATTTCTAATTACATAAAAAAAATATGAAAGAACAATTTAACTTTCACTGTATGTTTTTCTTTTTTAAAAATAAATTATACTAAAAAAAAATCTAAATTTACTTTTATATATATTTTTTTTTAGTTTTTACCAAATGCCAATACATATTTGTATCATAGATAAATAAATGGTACAATATATATATATGTCAACAGATGGCGTTCTACCAAAAACATGATTTGAAAGTGGAATTAAAGTTAGAGATAGTGAATGCATGCTCTGACGTTTATGTAAATATACACTTGACGGTGTTTTTGGTAGAACATCATCTGTTGACATAAATACAAGTGTTAGCAAGTTTTTAACTTGTTTTTTGTTTTTCATAAATGTATCTTTGAGGTCTTTCTAGCGATGATATATATTGCAGAGGCTTCTACTATGTGGTGATGCTGAACTGAGATCAGACCCATGTAGCTATCTGGCTTGCTATGCTGAGTTTGAAGACATTATGTGTCTAAAAGATTCACGCTTGCAAGCTGAATAGAAACTATTTCATAAACACTCAGAGTTTGTGTTTAGATCTAGTTTCTAAAATTCCTGTCTTTCACTGATGATAGAAAATAGCTTGAAATCATGATCTGAAAGTGAAATTAAAGTTAGAGATAGTGAATGCATGCTCTGACGTTTATGTAAACATATGCTTGATGGTGTTTTTGGTAGAACGCCATCTGTTGACATAAATACAAGCATTAGCAAGTTTTTAACTTGTTTTTTGTTTTTCATAAATGTACCTTTGAGGTCTTTCTAGCAATGATATATATTGCAGAGGCTTCTACTATGTGGTGATGCTGAACTGAGATCATACCCATGTAGCTATCTGGCTTGCTATGCTGAGTTTGAAGTCAAGCTGAATAGAAACTGTTTCATAAACACTCAGAGTTTGTGTTTAGATCTAGTTTCTAAAATTCCTGTCTTTCACTGATTATAGCAAATAGCTTGAAATCATGATCTGAAAGTGGAATTAAAGTTAGAGATAGTGAATGCATGCTCTGACGTTTATGTAAACATATGCTTGATGATGTTTTTGGTAGAACGCCATCTGTTGACATAAATACAAGCGTTAGCAAGTTTTTAACTTGTTTTTTTTTTTTTTTTTTCATATATATATACACGTAATTATATAACTGAATATTTGTAAATACAATAACTAAATAATTAAAAAAATTTTATCCACTTAGGAGCACTTTCGATTATCCCAGTAATCTGCATCAACTAAAGCTTTAAAATGCTAACATTCCCACAATTCTGTGATCTTAACATTTGCTGCTTGCCTGTTAATTAAGTCATGTTTATATTTGTATATTAGGATAGCCTCCTTTATTTTTCTTTTATTGTTATTTTTTTCAATTTGCAATATTTTTACACCGTTAAAATTGAAGTCAAAATCATAAATACATGATTTATTATTGTCGTAAAAAACAGATACTGAAATATTATTATCTACTATGCAATTTTGTTTTGATTTCTGAACATGTTTTAATAATAGCAAGTGTTCTTTAGTTCTTTTTTTCCAATGTACATCTAGATTCATCTATATATTTACTGCCACACCTACATATCCATTTATAAATGACACAATTTTTATTTATAAATGAAGTTTTATCTTTGGAGTTATTTATTAATTTATTTAATGTAGGAGGTGTGTAAAATGCAATATCACATATATCTTTATAAATTTTTCTTATAAACTTTACTTGATAATTTGAAATATATGGGATTGATATCCATATTTTTTATTAGCAGTAGAATCAATATTATTATTAAAAATTTTATTTTTATATTTTGTATTAAAATATCTAATAACATTGTATATGTGATTATAATTATAGCCAACATTTAACAATTCATTCGAGTATATTTCAATATTTTTGCCTTTATCTGATAAATATTTGCAAAGACTATTATTTCTAAATAAGAAGGACTTCAAACCTGCCATTTTGTGTGACATTGGCACTTTTGATTTATATGGAATATAACCTCTTTTTACTATTGGTTTAATTGCATAGTAGATAATAATATTTCAGCATCTGTTACAACCATAATAAATCATGTATTTATGGTTTTGACTTTAATTTTAACAGAGTAAAAATATTGCAAATTGAAAAGAATAACAATAAAATTAAAATAAAGGAGGCTATGCTAATATACAAATATAAACATGACTTAATTAACAGGCAAGCAGCAAACGTTAATATCACAGAATTGAGGGAAAGTTAGCATTTCAAAACTTTAGTTGATGCAGATTACTGGGATAATCGAAAGTGCTCCTAAGTGGATAAAATTGTTTTAATTATTTAGTTACTGTATTTACAAGTATTCAGTTATATAATTACATATATTGCTTTAAAAATATAGACATTAAATCATAATATTATTACATATATACAATATCTATAATATTATTTTAGAGATTAAATAGTTCATTTCCTTTGTATAGGGAGCACTGTCTCTTTTCAGACTTTTTGCTCTCTTCTTGAAGTTGTATATAATCACATTTTGTTTTTTAATAAAGTAGAGCATGTACACATATGAAACAATATCTTAAAAAAAGATTTACAATAATTTCACATATGTAAAATAACAGGAGTTGATGGCAAATGATTTTAATGGCAAACAGTTTTTGCTCAAACATATTTTTTTAATAGCAATAAAATCAAAGGAGTAATGAACAGAATAATTTTTTATGTAAATTGTTCTTTATAAAGTTTTATCTTTACAAATTGACTATGGTAAATTTCAATTATATTTATTCCTTTTTAAATATAATAACAGTATACTTGAAAGAGTCAGCAAAGTAAAATATTTAAATAAATAGATGAATAAGTAAATTTGAGATAAATTGCTGTATTATTTATTTTAATATAAAACAAACTGGATGTAGTCTTTCATTACAATAATTAGAAATTTAATTTTCATACATTTATCTTTTATAATAACTTTATAAGATAATTTTAAATAATTGTCAATGCTTCTTTTTTTTATAGATTTAATAATCTTATAAAAATGCATCATTCTATAACTGACTTTATCATAAGTAGATTGATTATTTAGTAGTAAATAATATTTATAACTAATTAACAGTGAGTTAAAACATGCTGGAAAAAATTATAGCAAAGTTCAGAATTTAGACTAATGTTACATAATAATAAAACAATTGGCTTTTGTGAGAAAACATTATAATTTTCTTTAGTACATTTTGAAATTGATGAATAATTCAGTTGAACTTATGCTTTTAGGAAAAACACTGCATGGATAACTTACTAGTTCTTTCTTCTATCATGAAGATAATAAGCCATAAAACTTTCAACTTTAACATTGACTTAAAATGAATAGTCAAATAAAACCCAAACAATTTACTTTAAAACTGAAATAAAATTTTATACAAAGATTAAATAAATTGTGAAAATATATAAGTAGTGTTAATTGTGTGTGTTTTTATGCTAGTGTGTGTTTTTTATTTCCACCCATGCACCAAGATGAATACTGCTTTGTCTCTTTATTAAACTAATGAGTTACAAGTCAACATTATAATATTTAAATTAATAGTCATTATTGACTTTTAATTGATCTGGCCTTGAATTTTGTGCTTTGAATCCAGACAATTTAGTTATGCCACATCTAGACAATAAATAAACTTGTTAAAAATCAATTATTTAATAAAAATTATTAACTGATTTTTTTAAATTAAACATTTTTTATTCAAAACTCTTTCTTTACTCTTTCTTTTTCAATTATTTAAATGATTAATTTTTAGGTTTAATTAAAATTAATTGATTATACCACATTTCTTAAAGTATACTTTCAATACTTTTTTTTACTTTCAACATTTTACAATGCCTGCTTGAAATGCTTACACACACATGGATATTAGTATAACCATTTTCCATGCAATAAAAATAAGTCAGCAATTGACAATCATTTAAAATTATTTATAAATTAGAGTTAATCTAAGTCAATTATTCTTACTTTTATATAAATTGGTATTTAATAACTCATAACTGTTATTTTTTTTAATTATTTATTTTAAAATATCAACAACTAAAAATTCTAACAAAGATAACTAATCATCCCAGACAGTATAAAACAAGTTTATTTATTAAATCTATTTAAAACATATTGAGATCTAGATTAACTCTTTTTTAGATTAAATGTGAATTTTATTTTTAAGTAAATATTAGACAATCATAGATAATAATTTAAATACTACTAAAATACTTGGGATAAATGAATTACTTTCACATATGATATTGAAACATATAATTTAATATTTTATTATGATAGTGCAGAGATAAAAATTTACATATTATAATCTTAAATAGTTAAAAAAATTTGAATGACTTAAAACATATATACAACCCAAAGGGTTATATATATATATATATATATATTATTTATATATATATATATATATATATATATATATATATATGATAAATAAAACAAGTTATCATTTTCATAACTTGCTTTTAGCTTGCATTTTATGATCACTAGATGGAGCTTTACCAATAACTCTTTACAAGCTTTATTTACATAAACTCTGAAAAAGATAAAATTCAATATCTCTTTCATTACCTCCAACCTCTAGACCATGGTTTTGAGCTAATTGGCTCACCTCAGTGGAGGGCAGGGAGAGTAGAAACTAGATCTAAATGCTAACTCTACAATCAGCATTTATGAAACATGTTTCTATCAGTTTGAAAGCATGAATTTTTCAGATACATAATTATCTTCAAATCCAGTCAAACAAACAAGACAGCTATATGGGTCTGAATTCAGTTCAGTTTCACCATATAGTAAAAGCCTCTGCAATCTATATCATTGCAAAAACCTTCAAGGGTACATTTATGATAAACAAAACAAGTTATAAATTTCATAACTTGCTCTTACCTTGCATTTTATGTTCACTAGATGTAGCTTTATCAATAGCTCCTTACAAGCTTTGTTTACATACATGCTGAGAGAGATAGAATTCAATATCTTTTTTGTCATCTCTAACCTCCAGACCATGGTTTCAAGCTAATTGGCTCACCTCAGTGGAGGGTAGGGAGAGTAGAAAATAGATCTAAATACTAACTCTGCAATCATCATTTATGAAACATGTTTTATCAGTTTGAAAGCTAGTTTGTTTGACTGGATTTGAAGATATTTACATATCTGAAAAAATTCATGCTTTCAAACTGATAGAAACATGTTTCATAAATGCTGATTGTAAAGTTAGTATTTAGATCTAGTTTCTACTCTCCATACCCTCCACTGAGGTGAGCCAATTAGCTCAAAACCATGGTCTGGAAGTTGGAGATAATGAAAGAGATATTGAATTCTATCTCTCTCAGCATGTATGTAAACAAAGATTGTAAGGAGCTATTGATAAAGCTACATCTAGTGAACATAAAATGCAAGGTAAGAGCAAGTTATGAAATTTATAACTTGTTTTGTTTATCATAAATGTACCCTTGAAGGTTTTTGCAATGATATAGATTGCAGAGGCTTTTACTATATGATGAAACTGAACTGAATTCACACCCATATAGCTGTCTAGTGTGTTTTACTGGATTTGAAGATATTTATGTATCCGAAAAATTTATGCTTTCAGACTGATAGAAACATGTTTCATAAATGCTGATTGTAAAGTTAGTATTTAGATCTAGTTTCTACTCTTCCTGACCTCCACTGAGGTGAGCCAATTAGGTCAAAACCATGGTCTGGAGGTTGGATATAATGAAAGAGATATTGAATTCTACCTCTCTCAGTATTTATGTAAACAAATTTTGTAAGGAGTTATTGGTAAAGCTTTTGCTAGTAATCATAAAATGCAAGCTAAGAGCAAGTTACGAAAATTATAACATGTTTTATTTATTATAAATGTACCCTTGAAGGTTTTTGCAATAATATAGATTGCAGAGGCTTTCACTATATGGTGAAACAACTGAATTCAGACCCATATAGCTGTCTAGTTTGTTTGACTGAATTTGAAAATATTTACTTATCTGAAAAATTCATGCTTTCAAACTGATAGAAACAGGTTTCATAAATGTTGATTGTAGAGTTAGTATTTAGATCTAGTTTCTACTTTCCCTGCCCTACACTGAGGTGAGCCAATTAGCTCAAAATCATGCTCTAGAGGTTGGAGATAATGAAAGAAATATTGAATTCTATCTCTCTCAGCATTTATGTAAACAAAGCTTGTAAGGAGCTATTGGTAAAGCTCCATCTTGTGATCATATATATATATATATATATATATATATATATATATATATATATATATATATATATATATATATATATATATATATATATATATATATGATTCTTTGAAAACAATACAGTAATTAATATAGTAAACAATATTTTAAAGACAAAAATCTAATATATATATATATATATATATATATATATATATATATATATATATATATATATATATATATATATATATATTAAATGTAAAAGTATAATACCCATTATAAAAAATATATGTAATATATAAATAAATAATTTAACAGTAAAAAATATTATATTTTAAATTCTTTAGTAGTGCTTTCAATTAAGTAGTAATCCTTGTCAGTTTTAAATGATTTTCAAATTTTAATGTTACATAAATTTTCATAAGCTATGTATGGCCATATTTGCAACTTGCCTATTAATAACACTATCTTTATATTTATCTATTATAATTGCCTCTAATATTTTTCTCTTTTTATGATTCCTTTCTTCCATTTATATTTTTATTTTATTAATATAAAATGAAAACCTATAATTGTAAGTCTTCCCATGATCAAATAATACTGAAGCTGTATTAAATTGAATATTTACATTATTTTTAATCTGATTATATAATAACTGATGCTCCTTTAATCTTTTTTCCACAGAACATTTCGATTCACTGATTTATAATTTATTACATCCACATGAAATCTGATAAATTATATTACTTCTTTGCATTTTAGGAATTATACTCTTAGAATTATTAATCAATCAATTAACATTCAGAGGAACACAAAATGAAATATTATACTTTACTTTAAATATATTCTTAATTAATTTAGATTGCATGTTATTTACAATTGGCATAGATATTCATTTTTATTATTTAAGGTAACATTGCAAACCGTTTTCTTATTATTAAATGAATTTACTGTACATAAAATTTGGTTTTTATCTTAACCAACCTTTAAAAGTTCATTAGCAAACAGTTCAATATAAAATTCTAAAAATTGAACTGTTTGCTAATGAACATTTAATGATTGGTTATGATAAAAACCAAATTTTATGTACAGTAAATTCATTTAATATTAAGAAGAGGGTTTGCAATGTTACCTTAGATAATAATAAAATGGATATCTATGCCATTTGTAAATAACATGCAATCTAAATTAATTAAGAATATATTTAAAGAAAAGTAGAATATTTCATTTTGTATTTCTCCAAATGTTAATCGATTGATTAATAATTCAAAGAGTATAATTTCTAAAATGCAAAGAAGTAATATAATTTATCAGATTTCATGTGGATGTAATAAATTATATATCGGTCAATCGAGATGTTCTGTGGAAAAAAGATTACAGGAGCATCAGTTATTATATAATCGGATTAAAAATAATGTAAATAGTCAATTTAATACAGCTTCAGTATTCTTTGACCACAAAAAACCTTGTAATTATAGGTTTACATTTAATATTAATGAAATAAAAATATTAATGAAAGAAAAGAATCATAAAAAGAGGAAAATTAAAGAAACAATTTTAATAGATAAATATAAAGATAATGTTATTAATAGGCAAGTTGCAAATATGTCCATACACATCTTATAGAAATTTACATAACATTCAAATTTAAAAATTATTTAAAGCTGATGAGGATTACTACATAATTGAAAGCACTACTAAAGAATTGAAAATATAATATTTTTTTACCATTAAATTGTTTATATATATATATATATGGTACAATATATATATATATATATATATATATATATATATAAATGGTACGATATATATAAATGGTACGATATATATATATATATATTGTACCATTTATTTATATATGGTACAAACATATATTTGACATTGTGTAATATTAAAAAAAAACACCTTGCAAGCAAGTAGTTGGTTGCAGATGGTTGTGGGTTCATGTCCCAGCTGATGCTATAACATATTAAAAAAAGAGTGTTAAATGCAAAGTTCATATAAATGATGATATTAAATTTTGTTTTTAAGTAGTATAATTTTTTTGACAACGAAAAAAACATACAATGAAAGTTAATCTTTCTTTTTCTGACTTATATATGTAATTTAATCAAAATAATGCTGATATTGAAAAGTGCATACAGATTAATTAATTGAGATAGTGAAAAGACATTCCACATGCAGATTCCAATCAAAGTTTTTAAAACTAATTAAAGATGGTGAAAATAACCCATGAAAGAAAAAAATTTTATAGCTGAAAAATAAAGAAATAATGTGAAAGATTATAGAATAATAAAACAAAGGATAAACAAAATATATGCAGGACTTTTCAAAAATTATCTGCATTATAAAAGAAATGGACAAGTTGGAAAGGGGCTTTTTCACTCTGTATGTTTTGGTCAAGTTCTTGTGTGCAGCGTTCTTTTTAAAATTAAGAATAAAATGTTGCCACTTAGATCTAAAGTGAGCCTATTTCACATGTGCAAGTAGAACCAGATCATTCACTGACATCTTCTCTTGGAAAAAAGACACCTACATCTTCATCTAACCTAGTCTCAATCAGGATCAGAGATATGGAAAAAATGAAACCATAAAAAACAGTACTGTGGACTATCCATCAAATGGAATCAGACTACTAAGGAGATCAATCACCTTCGTGAACACTTAAAACTTACTGGTAAGTTAAAGGCCATAATTTCTATCTAGATAAAACATTTGCAAGCTGAATTTTTAATAATAAATTGTTACTGTGGACAAAGAGAAGACATTAATTACCTACTACTTCAAAGTGTGATATTTGAATTCAAATGGATAAAATAATAATCTGAGTATGCGTGTGTTTCTTTCCAACATTATAATTTTATTCATCATCATCATCATCATCAACCATTATCAATCCACTGCAGGATGAAGGTCTCTCCAAGTTTAATCCATCTTCTCTGATCTTTAGCTTCTCTTCTCCACATCACCCCTGCACACTTTCTTATTTCATCAATCCATCTCACATGTTGTCTCTTTCTGGGTCTTTTACAATCTCTTGGAATCCAGTTTAAAATTTCAATTGTCCATCTATTATCATCTCTTCTAACAATATGTCCAGCCCAACTCCACTTCAATCTTTTAATTTTTTCAATGAGGTCAGTAACAGTTGTTTGTTCTCTTACCCATACATTGCGTTTACAATCTCTTCTTGTTACTCCCAACATACATCTCTCCATACTTCTTTGAGTGGTCTGAAGTCTCTGAATTGCTCTTTTATTAAGTGTCCAAGTCTCAGATCCATAAATAAAAACTGGTAAAACACATTTGTTAAAAACCTTCCTTTTCAAACACATAGGCATATTTCCTTTTAGTATCAAGTTATTTCTACCAAAAGCACTCCAACCAAGTTTAATTCTACGATTAATTTCCTCCATTATGTTTCCATCTGAATTAATAATTTGACCAAGGTATTTGTAACTGTTAACTTCTTCTAATTCATCATAATCAATCTTTATTTTCATATTTTGAGCAAATCGATTAAACATTACTTTAGTCTTTTTAACATTTATCTTTAGTCCTACTTTCCTACTTTCATCTGATAATTCCTGCAACATTTCCTGCAGATCTGAAGCATTATTTGCAAAAACAACTACATCATCTGCGAAATCTAAATGACTTAAATAATCACCCTTTACTTTCACTCCTTTAGTTTCCCATTTTAATCCACAAAATATTTCATGCAGCACTGCTGTAAAAAGTTTTGGAGATATGGAGTCACCTTGTCTTACACCTTTCTCAATGTTGACTTTTCCAGTGTCATTATGTAATCTAATTGTTGCTGTTGCATTTTTATAAATATTCTTTAAAATATGACAATATCCTGGATCTATACTTTGATGATCTAATGCTTTAATCACTGAAGAAATGTTTATAGAATCAAATGCCTTTTCATAATCTACAAATCCTAAGCATAATGGCAACTCATATTCATTTGTCCTTTCTATAACTTCTCTCAATACCTGGATATGATATACTGTACTAAAACCACTTTTAAATCCGGTTTGTTCTCTTGGTTGGTGGAAATCCAATGTTCTCTGTAGACGAGTAGTAATTATCTTGGTAAAAAATTTATATAAAACTGATAAAAGGCTGATAGGTCTGTAATTTCTAATATCTTCTTTATCACCTTTTTTAAATATTAATATTATTACTGCATTCTTCCAATCATCTGGTACATCTTTATCATTTAGACATTTGGTATATAACTTTGCTAAAAAAATTTCTATTTCTTCACCTGCTTCTTTTAATATATCAATTATAATTTCATCATTACCTGGATCCTTTCCTTTCTTTATACATTTAATTGCATGTCTCACTTCTTCATTTAAAATTCTGGGCAATTTGAAAGATGTAATAGATATAGGAGGTACTTGTTCTTTATTACTATATAATTCTTGATAAAAATCTTCTACCAATTTCATGATGTCATCTCTCCTTTTAGTAATAATTCCATTTTTTTCTTATTGCAGATATAAATTTCCTACCAATACCAAAATGTTGTTTTACATTCTTAAGACTTTTATTTTCTTCTACAGCTTTCCTTGCTAGTTCACAGTTATACTCTCTTATATCATTTTCAACTCTTTTCCGCACCATTTTACAAAATTCGAGATATTCAATTCTTTTTAATGCATCATTTTTGTATGTCTTCATATTCCTTCTTTTCTTCATAAATTCTCTAGTCTCAGTAGAAATTTTATTGGTCAATTGCTGTTTCTTTCTACCAGCAATCTTTGTTGCAGTTTTCAAAAGTGTATCAGTTATTTTCATATTAATTTCATTCAAATCTGAATCATGTTCAAAATCTACTAATACTTGAAACCGATTTGTAAGTTCTAATTTAAATTCATTAGAATGTTTCTGAAGATTAGGAATATCAACTGTAAATATTGTTTTCCTTAATAACTTTTGTCTCTCTAGTTTTACATTAACACGTATCTTACACCTTACTAATCGATGATCACTTCCTGTGTTAAATTTATTAAGAACATTACAATCTTGAAATATGTATTTCCTGTTAGTCAAAATATAATCCAATTCTGCTGTACCTTCATTTGGATGCTTCCATGTCCATTTCCTTTTAACATTTTTTTACAAAAAAAGAATTCATAATATAAAGTTTTTCTTTTTCTGCAAACTCCACAAGTCTATGTCCTCTCTCATTTCTATTACCATAACCAAAATTACCCACAGCACTTTCATCTTTCATTTTTATACCAATTCTAGCATTAAAGTCTCTCATAACAATTTTAAAAGGGTGTTTACTCTGATCAAAAGCCTTTTGTACATCCATATAAAAATCTTCTACTACTTCATCACTATGAGAACTTGTTGGGGCATAAACTTTGCTATTAAGTTGTATAACTAATCTTGCCACTCTGTCCAATACACCATCAATCTCCACAATATTGTTCTTCTACTTTTTATTTATAATGAATCCTACTCCACTTGTATTTCCAATATTTGCGTCTTTATAATAGAGTATATGTCCACTTTTTAAATCAATTGTCTCTTCACCTTTTCTTCTAACTTCACAAAGTCCAATAATGTCCCATTTAATATAAGAGAGTTTTTCTTCTAATTCTTGCAATCTTCCTTCACTTGAAAGTGATCTGCAATTGTAAGTACCTAAATAAAAAGTCGTCATCAAATGGCAGCCTGGGTCCGCAATCAGGAGATTCTTAGCACCCTCTGCCTTTGGCCACCAACCGCTGCCTTGGTTGGTGACTTTACAGCCTCCTGGGAATAAGGGCCATGCTTTATTTTTGTCTGTCATAATTGTATATATGTATTGGAAAAATATTTATCATTTACACAAACATTCATTCTGCCTTATCAGGCACTGAGAAGAAAGACTATGGTGTTTCTTGATCTTAAACTCAGAGGTAAAAAGCCAATAAACTCACCACACTGGCTAATGCGTGTTGGTGAGCAGCCCATCCATGTTCATATACTATATGAATAATCACATAGTAATAACAGCTGCAACGACAAGAACATATGGAGTGGACATTAGGAATTTGCCCTGCTCAGTTCCTTTAAGGTCTCCAAGAGGAATCAAAGGGTCTCCTTTCAGTTAATAGCAAAACTCCTTTCTGCAGCCAATTTTATTATTATAGGTGTCTAAATGTCTAATGTGTTGTAATAAATCTTTACTACTAATATAAAAAAAAAACTTTCATTATACATGCCTAATTTTTAGTTAGTTATATTGTTAATTTTGAGTGTTAAATTTTTATTGTTTAGTTTTAGAGTAGTGTATAAAATATCTTGCCAATATTATTATTTCTTAATTAAGTCCAAAAAGAATATTTTTTTTCTTAAAATAACTAAGCTATGGGAAAGCAAAAACCCGATCTTTAAAATTATTATTTCTATAAGTTACAATATGCTTGACATATAATCAGTGAGTCTATTGACTTTGGTGCCCTCTTTTATAAATTAATAACTGATTCTTCTGGAAATTGAAATTGTAATAATTATTAGGTCAAGTTGATCAGGAAATATAGCTATGTTTTTTTTTTTAGAAATATGAGTGAAATATTTTTGTCCTTCATAGATTGATTAACTCACACAGGCTAGTATGTAATTGAAGGCCTATCAAAATATGAAAATGTTACAATGGCTTCCCAATGAGAGGCTTTGATACCACAACCTGAGATACATCTTAATGGTATATATAAAAAACATTACAACAATGGCATAAAATGGGAAATTTAATGTCCATAGCTGGAAAATAAATATGCCAATAATTATTGCACAAGATTCAAAAGTTTAACATGTAAAAAATAATAATAATAAAAAGTTATTCCATCTGGTTTCAAAGTTTTTTTTCTTCATATGAGTAGAGTGAGGGTATAAAATTTTAAGTAAGATGCTATATTAAAATAAAATAATAGTGCATAAATTAGATAATAAGAAAAGATATAAGAAAAAACTGTTCAAAATCTAGTAATGAAGGTAAAGACAGATGTGAATGGAGTATTATAAGATGACAAAAGAGAGGGGGGGTGGGGGCAAATGAATTTATTAGCAAAGCAAAATAAAGTATTGAATTTATATTGTAACAGTTAATAAAGTTAAGATTTTATTTTATTATAACAAAAATAAGTCAAATGGCCATATATGAAATTTAGAAGTGGTAAAGATTTGCAAAATATGGAAGAAGGCAAAAAAGAATTGAAAGAGAGCATGAAACCCTTAGTAAAAAAAACTATTATATAAATTAATAACTGAATTAGAAGAGTATATAAAGAAAAAAAAATAACAAGTAAAAAAGAGGAAAAGAAAAGGAGTAAAGAGATCAGTAGAACAAGAGAGGAAAAGAGGGTAGATAACTTTATGTGTGAATGGG
Source organism: Epiperipatus broadwayi (assembly GCA_028023455.1). Lineage (NCBI taxonomy): Eukaryota > Metazoa > Onychophora > Udeonychophora > Euonychophora > Peripatidae > Epiperipatus > Epiperipatus broadwayi. Next base: position 184,023 of record JAQFVV010006759.1, read on the forward strand.
ATGGTGAATCAATTAATTGCACATCTCAAGAAGGTCCAAAGGTTGTTTTGTATATAAACAATATCAATGTAGAGACATTGTGGGATTCTTGCAGCCAGATATTCCTAATGTCAGAAACAATGTATAAACATATGTAAAGCCAACCCATAGAGATACCAACTCTACCTGTGAGAAGCACACAAATAACTGGCAAAAACAAAAAGACACAATTGGGATTGAAACAAGTTTGAGTGCAAATTAAAATAGGGGATAAAATTATACACCACATGTTATTAATTCTAAAATATTTGGTGCATGAAGCCATATTGGGGTTTGACTTTATGCACAAAACTGGATGTGTGATTAATTATAAAGATGAAAAAATTATCTGTAAAGGGGTACAAGTGGAGTTTAGGTTACAAATGAGAACAAATCAGCAAAACATATGTAATATGGAGTTTGAAATGGAAAGTTCTTTAATAGAATCATGGATTGATTAACTAATAAATGAAGTGAAGGGAGAATGGAAGGGAGCCCTAAAAGAAGTTCTAATTGAATATAAATCGATTTTTTTCAGATAAACCCAGGATTATTAAAGGATATGAGCACAGAATCAAGGTTGCTGACAGTATACCATATCAGGCAAAATAATACCCAGTGTCACACCAATATAAAGCTGAGGTAGAGAGAGAATTAGCTAAAATGGAGGAGTGGGACATTATCACTAAGGGTTTATCATTATGAATTAACCCATTAGTGGTTGTAAAAAAGATGGAGCTATAAGACTCTGTTTGAATCCCAGACAATTGAACTAGATCATGTGGCCTGATCAAAATGTTCCACATCCAATTAATGAGTTGGTAATAAAATCTGTGGTAAAAATATTTTCCACATTAGATCTGACTGCCAGCTATTGGCAGATCAAGTTACACTCTGCCGACCAGAAATACATGATATTTCGATACAATGGTATATTATACCAATTTAACAGAATGCCTTTCATTCTAAAGAATAGTGAACAGGCCTATTAAAATGTCTTGATCAAGTACTGCCCCCTGAAATAAAAACGTTAATCACTATTTACATGGATGATGTTACTATTGTATCTAGTAATTCTCAGAAAGACTTACAACACCTTACTAGAGTACAAAATGAAAGGTATCTGCATTAACCTAAAAAAAGCTGTTTAGCAGCAGAAGAAGTGAATTTCTTAGGGCACTTGATTAATGCAAATGGAATCAGGCCTCATCCTGACAAAATTCAGGCAATCAGAGATTTCCCAGCCCCTCACACACCAAGACAATTGAGATCATGTTTGGGGATGTGTAACTTTTATAATAAATTTTACAAAAACTTCACTTCTGACATGGAGCCTCTGCTGCAACTAATAAGGGGACATCATGGAAATGGATGGAAGAGCATGAAACCAACCTTAGGGTTATTAAATAAAAGTTCCTTAACCACGTGATGCTGGTTTATCCTGACCTAAGGAGGGTGTAATTTATTTTGTCAGCAGACCATTGTGAGGTACAGATTAATTACTGTGTCATGTCTGTGGTGTGGGCATTCCAGAAGTTCTGCCAATTCTTGATAGGATTGGAACCGATGATTAGAATAGACCATAAGAGCCTGGAATTCCTAAACCACAGTTATTTAACAAATAGTAGGCTAATTTGGTGTAGCCTTTTTCTCCAAGAGTTCAATTATTTCATCCAGTATTGTAAAGGCACCAAAAATGTGGTGGCTGACACATTGAGTTGGAATATTGGTCATGGGGCTCAAAATTATCTGCAGATGGATATGTGTTTGGCTAATATAGAATTAGAGAAGGATGATGTAATGGAAGAAATATTGAGACCCCTGGGAAAAGTGCAATGAAAAATTCCCACTTACAAAAAAATTATTGACCAATTAGAAGCCAAAAATGAAATAGGAAAAATGTTAAAAATTAATACCAAAAATAGATACCAACTGAAAGAAGGGGTCTTCTGGTACATCACTGACCTACAAAGAGATCAGTGGAAGATGATTATACCAGAGAGTTTACAAGAATGACTTATTATGTACACCCACCATTTGTATGGACATTATGGAATTAATAAAGTGGAAGGCTTATTGAAGACATGGTCCCACTGATCAAAATTGAGAGCACAGGTTGTCAGCATAGTAAGTGCATGCAAAACCTGTCATAAAACTTAACCATAAAATGAGTCATAATCAGAGACCATAGGGTTCTGTCATTCCCAACAAACCAAATTATCTGATAGCTGTTGATTTTTATAGGCCATTACTAGCTTTTAAAAAAATGAAAAATGTACTAGTGGTATATGACATTTTTCAAATTGTGTTTCAGCATATCCAGTGTCTCAGACAAATACTAGGAATACCATGCAGGTCCTTGAGATGCAATATTTTGAGAAAGTAGGTAGACTAGGGATATTTTGTCAGACCATGGTACACCTTTCACATCCTATGTAAGGCAAGAGTGGATAGAGAGGATGGAGCTAAAACATGTATTGTCATCCATATAGAATCTGTGATCCAACTCATGTGAGTGGATAATGAGAAAGTTTGAATGCCTCTGCAGGGTATATATAATGCTTCCAACCATAGAGGATGGTGGAAACAACTTCCTCATGTATTAAATTTTATAAAATGGACTCATAATGAATCCACAGTGTTTACCCCTATACGACTTCAATTTGGAGAAGCCATGCCTCGATTATATAAATCCACATTACCCACTATCTCAGAAAATATTGATAAAAGAAAAGACCAAGAAGAGGCAAGAGCAAAATTGGAATACAGTGCCAAGCTTCAGACATTGTGAAAAGGTATCAGAACTGACAGTCTAAAAAAGAAGATAGAGTATGGGTCAAAGTGAACATGTGAGTCAAATTGGGAACCATATTTTAAGAAAATTCCAAAAATTGTATGATGGGCCTTACCAAATCACCCGAAAATATGGCCCAAATGTTTTTACTTTAGAAAATAGTGAAGAATAAAGGGGTACCTATAATACTAGGTCGCTGAAGCCATATAAGACCAGGACATGGTATAGAAGGTCTCTATGAACATTGAAGTATAAAGGATAAAATTAGTTCAAATCCCTATTTTATTCTCATTCCCTGGCCCTGGTGGTATTATACCATTTATTTATATATGGTACTAATATATATTTGGTATGATGTAATATTTAAAAAAAAAACTTCAAAGAATGTAAAATGCAAAGTGCATTTAAAAGATGATATTTAATTTTATTTTTAAGTAGTATATTTTTTTTTAAAAAAAAGAAAAAAAATGTACAATGAAAGTTAAGTTTTGTTTTTCTTATTTATATATGTAATTAAATCAAAATAATATTGATATCAAAAAGTGCATACAGATTAATTAATTGAGATAGTGAAAAGGCATTCCATATGCAGATTACAATCAAAGTTTCCAAAGCTAATTAAAGATGGCAAAAATAATCCATTAAAAAAAAAATTTGTAGCTGAAAAAAAAAATAATGTGGAAGATTATAGAATAATAAAATAAAGGATAAAGAAAGTATGTGCAGGACTTATCAAAAATGATCTGGACTATAAAAGGAATGGACGAGTTGGAAAGGGTTTTTTCACCTGTGTGTTTTGGTTAAGTTCTTGTGTGCAGAATTTTTTTTAAAATTAAGAATAAAATGTTACCATTTAGATCTAAAGTGAGCCTATTCCACATGTGCTTGTAAAACCAGATCATTTGCTGACACCTTCTCTTAGAAAAAAGTCACCTAAATCTTTGTCTAACCTTGTCTCAATCAGGATCAGATATATGGAAGAAATGAAACCACAAAAATCAGTACTGCAGACTATCCATCGAAAGGAGTCAGACTACAAAGGAGATCAATCACCTACATGAACACTTGAAACTTACTGGTAAGTTAATGGCCATAATTTCTATCTAGATAAAAGATTTGTGAAATAAATTTTTAATAATAAATTGTTACTGTGGACAAAGAGAAGACATTAATTACCTATTACTTTAAAGTGCAATATTTGAATTCAGATGGTTAAAACAATTATCTGACTATGCATGTGTTTTTTTTTTCAATATCATAATTTTATTGTTGTTTAAATGTTTACTGTGTTATAATAAATCTTTACTACTAATATAAAAAAAACTTTCATTGTACGTGCCTAATTTTTAGTTAGTTACATTGTTAATTTTGAGTGTTAGATTTTTATTGTTTAGTTTTAGAGTAGTGTATAAATTACCTTGCCAATATTCTTATTTTTTAATTAAGTCCATTGAATAATTTTTTTTTTTTTTCAATAACTAAATTACGGGAAAGCAAAACCCAATCTTTAAAATTATTACTTTATAAACTACAATTGCTTGACACAGAATCAGTGAGTCTAATGGTTTTGGTGCCCTCTTTTATAAATTAAAAACTGATTCTGCCAGCAATTGAAATTGTAATAATTCTTAGATCAAATTAATTAGGAAATATAGCTATGTTTTTTTTAAAAATATGAGTGAAATATTTTTGTCCTTCATAGTTTGATTAACTCACACACCCTAGTGCATAATTGAAGGCCTATCAAAATGTGAAAAAGTTACAATATATATATATATATATATATATATATGTAACTTTTTCATTTATATATATATATATAAACATTACAAGCATAAAGCTAAACTAATCAGACTAGCCATAAAAAAACAAAATCAAAAACACAACCAAAGGTTTCACTGCTACAAGCAGACTTCTCAAGTGTAAAGAACTACAAAAACAACAACAACAATATATATATATATATATATATATATATATATTGTTGTTGTTGTTTTTGTATATATATATATATATATATTAAACATTACCCACAAATCCATTTACTTGTGTATGTATGTGGGGTTGTTTTTGTAGCTCTTTACACTTGAGATGTCTGTTTGTAGCGCTGAAACTTTTGTTTGTGTTTTTGATTTTGTTTTTTCGTGACTAGTCTGGGTGAGTTTTGGATTTGGGATATATATATATATATAGTGGTACGAAGATTGTTTACATATATAGAGTGCATTGGAACAAAACTCTACTAATAAACAAAAAGTAGCTTACTAATTATTTTGTTGACTTTCATTATTTTTGCCACCCCTCCAAGCTTAAATAATCAAAAAAGTGTTCTTATTAAAATAATTTCAAAAAAAAAAAAAATCTAAATGTATAGGATGCATTTTTGGTAGCAGATATATTTTATAAAGCTTCTAAAATGCATCCTATTTTTAAATTATAAACATTTATTTCATTTTATTATATTTACTTGAGAAAATTAATATTTTCTTTATAAAACAACAACAAGGGTAAACTTTGAAAGCTGTAATGTTCATGGGTATAAACAATGGAACCATGCTAAGGGAAGATCTAAACTTCAAATAAAATCAAATGAAAACAATTTGAAAAATAGCAATAGTAATTAGTGTGTTATGTATTAGATGCTTTTAATCCATTTATTTGTTTGTTTTCATTTTTGGTGCTGCAAGGAAGTTCTCTAACCTTGAGGCATTTAATGTATGGAGTCACCAGCAGTATTAAAAACTGAAAAAATCAGAATGACTGATAACAAACCCTGAGAAGGCAGATATCTGAGTGACCTAATATAATAGAAGCCTTGAAAAGGTGGTGGTAAAATAATGCCAATGAAGGCTAAAGATTCAATATGTCTGTCATTGCTAATCCTACTCTGTGTTGCTGAAAATAGAGCTCCAACTAACTGATGCATACCTACTTCAAGGCTGCTGCCTTTTTTGAATCACCTCCATCTGATCCAACTGCAGTTGATAAGTAAGGAAATCATAAATGAAGACATTATCATTTACAAATATCAAGTCAACCAGAATTATATCAGATCAAGTGTTAAAAAACAAATAAACTCATCGGTTATCTGTAACTTAACCTGAATGGTAAGTCATTTATTTTTTCTAGTAATACATACTTACTAAAAAGGTCTTTATAATACTGGTAAAGATTTAATTAACGATTTAATATTAAATATCTTGCTAAATCATTTAATATTTTTTGTGCTTTATGTTAGTTAATATATTATTAATTCATATAATATATCCCTTAGTTTATCTTTAAGAAAAAAATATTGTTAGTTAACATTTTATTTATGTATAATGGCAAAAATCTAGTTTTGTCAATGTGTTACTTTTTATTATTGAGTTATTAAATCTATTTTCAAACAAAAGAAAAAAATCTGAACAACTTATTTCCATAACTTTTACTAATTAATATTATATAACTGCCCTAAAACAAGTAACAAATTGACTACTAAAAAAATGTAATTACATATGTCAAATAATTCTTTTCTTTTCGATTAAAGCAGCATGTTAATAAATTTTACCTTAACACTGGCTGCTTAAACTATTTTAGATAGGAGTAATTATTATTCAGACACAGCACAGTTTTAACGAATTGTAGCCAGAACAGAAGTTTAAGGATAATTAGAAAATATGATTGTGCCTTCCACATACTTTATTTTATGATTGTTTATTAGAGACCATAACTGGATTATCTTATGAAATAATAAAGAGAATATTAAATAATTTCAAGTAAGAGCTTATCCGATAAAGATTAGAAAAAAATGTTACAATATACATATAATAAAATAAATTCTATAAGAGCATATAGAGAGATAATTATTAACTATTACGGTAATACATTTTGGTTTAAAACAATAATTACATTGCTAAAACAGGATTTGGATATGGTGTATCATTGTCAAACCTAGACTAAAGTGAATATTAGCAAATATATTAGCATATCTTTATGCATACAAACATATATTAAACTAGTAGCTGGTTATAACAGATTTGCATATTTGCAGATGTCATTGGATTAAAAGATTAGTGTTTGATAGGAGAAATGCTATTGGCTCTTATATTTATGGAGTTCTTAGAGTTAATTATGTCCTATGCTTCTTTTATTTTTCGTTTTTTATTGTTCTACGCCAGCATATATATATATTGAAACAGTTACATCTGTTTCACCTATTATCTTCGATAATAGTATATTTCGTTGCACTCAGATGGCGTGTATTTCTTTATTTTAAAACATTGAGAGTGTTTATAATATTGCGGGTATGTGCGTATATAATCGTCCTATTAATTATAAATATAAAAATACAGTCTCATATTTATATACGAGCATATTCAGTTAGATTTGTTAAAACTGAAATAAACATAACTGTGTAATTAAAATTTATCTATATAGCAGTATAATAAGTTTAAAATTATAATATTACTTAATTTTCAATATTCGTTTTAAATAATTATTTAAGTCAGTATTCATTTTAGATAATTTCCAAGTCAGATAATTTTCAATTCTTTTGTTTCCTTAAAATTGCTCGAGCAGAAAGTTGTTTATCGGTTTTAGCATTTCTAAAAATAAATCTTTAGCCAAAATTTGACCTATTTAAAAATTATAACTAAGACCAATTATAATATTCAATCAGGCATAATCTATACTAATTGCTGTGGCCATTCTCATGAAAATATATCTTTTAACTATGACGTAAATTAAAACAATAGAGCTTTTCCAAGTCCAGATTTAGTTATACTAAATATTTTACTAACTGGATATTTGGTTAAAGGCTAGTTCGAACCAGTCATCAGGTGATGTGGCATGACTCAAAGTAGGAGGTAACTACTGTCAAAAATATAGTATAAAAAAGGGCCTAAATAGCCCTCAAGGTCCTTTTTCATCCATCCATCATCATCATCTGTCTTAATTTTTCCTGTTGCTGTTGCTGTGAAAATTGTATTATTGCTGCTGAAATTATTTCTGAAGACCAGAGCTGAAATTAAGTAAGAAAACTGTTCCTGCTGTTTTAGAAAGCTGAATCTTAGAAAGCTACCATCCAAGCTGCTCCAAATATGACCATTGGCTAGAAGACAAGGAGACAGCCATTTGCTCTTCCATGAGCGGCTACCGATAAGAGAAAAACATCAACCATGTCCAGCACAGTAAGAAAGAAATTGTACCTGAGAGACCAGAGAGTTCCTGACCAGAGCAATGGAGAAAGTTGCCACAGAGATCAATTTGCGAAGCTACATCCAGACTAAAACCTAAGAAAGGCCTAGCCTGACTGGATAGAGAGAGAAGCATATTGAACAATGCCTTAAAGACTTTTCTGGTAAATCCTTTCTGCCAAATATTAAATTTCATAACTAAACATATTCTAAATGAAAGCTAGCTAACAAATAAATCCCATAATTAATTATACTTTCTAAATGTTCAACTAAAATGTTTATCTTAAACTTATTTAAATCTTAGAGCACTCTCAAAATTCTTGCTTGATCATTAATAATTTTAAATAATCCTAAACATTTAGTTTCTATAAAACCATACAACAAATTCTTATTTCTAAATTATCTTATTGATCATTTTATGAAATTTATTCTTATGCCATCTATCTTTAGTTTTAAGTTCATGTTTATTAATTTATGCTGTGTTTTATCAGAACAGAGTCTTGTGTGTTAATAAATTATCGGGGGGAGGGGAGTGAGCAATCACTTTTATTATATCAGAGTATTGTGATATAAAGAATATAGCCCAAACTCCTTTCTGAAATAAAACTATTATTTATGCTAGAGTGAATCTGTATTTATAATGCCCAAACAAGTTATTTAAAACACATCTTTGCTAAATTTATTTAAAATGAAAATCTGTGTGTGTGTGTGTTTTAAATACAATCAACTTTATTTTTGAGCTTGTATATTTTGGCAATATATAGAATTTTGCCTATCACTGTTTCAGTATTTCTAATAAAAGAAGTTAATTTATATCTGAATTAATATACCCAATGGAACAGAATTATAAAGGATATGGAATAAATAGAATAATGCATGTAAGTAATATTTACTGAGGCTATAACCTCGATAATATGCGTGTAAAATGCGATAGTAGGGACCTCTACAGGTGTTTTAACCACAAGCTTACACTATGAAAGAAAAGAGGGGAACCCCAAAAGGGGAACCCTTCTTTACTTCAACCTACTTTCTATTTAAATAGGTGAAGCTGAAGCGGTTAGATCTGCGAGTGTGAAGCTATTCAATACTTCATTGATTAAGTCCACATTTCTTATTACACATTAATACTCGCAAAATCTTTCAATTTATAATGAGTCAATGGAAAGATTTTATAGTTAGAAATCTATTAAAGTAATTTAAAGTTGTAATTATAAATTTATTAAATGCACATTGATTACGTAATATTTACTGAGGCTATAACCTCGATAATATGCATGTAAAATGCGATAGTAGGGACCTATTTATAACCAATCAAATCTTTCAGAAGCACTTCTACAAGACTTGTTTTAATTCTTGATCATTAGCATAAAATTTCCAGACTTATATCTTTTATTTTATGGGTACTTATATACTTTGTGAGAAACCTTGATTTGTTAAGACTTGAAAAGTGAAACTTATTGCCAATCAAATTTTTCTATAAATTAATTATAATCAATTTGATTTGAAACTTGAATGTTTTGATAATTGGTGATCTTCATGTATAACATTTGACTCATAATACTCTAATATCCATAACCTCATAAAAGATGGTCATAATGAATTTCCTCAATAAAATGGTAAAGACATATAATCATCATCCTTACCAACAAAATTCTTATCATCCAAATCATGACTATAAACATTATTATTAAATATCACTTTTTTAATAAAATCATGACTATAACCCAATTCTACATATTCAGCAGCAAATTGACTTTTTTGAATATCAGCATCATTATTAAAATTATTAAGCCTTCTATTCCGACAACAAAAATTCAACAAAGACATTTTTTTTTTGATAGAGCTACTTATTTAAATTGTTACCCTAGTGATTTTGTGGCTCCAAAGGTTTTCTTTAATTTGGAGTCTCATAAAGATAATTTTCCTTTGAGATGTATTTTTGATTTTACAGGAGGAATTGTTGATAAAATATCAAAATTTATTATAAGATATTTTAAGGATTATATAAAACTGGGTCAATTTTGTGTTTCTTCTTCCTTTGAAGCTTTTAAGAAAATAAATGGTTTTGTTTTGGATGATGATTGTGTTTTTGGTAGTTTAGACATTGAAAATATGTACCAATCGGTTAATAGATTAAAAAGTATTGATGTTTTTCTTTCAATTTTAAAAAAAATAGAATGTTTTTCTGCAGATAAGATTAAGGTTTTTCATGATTTGCTTTTGCTGTTAGAGGATTCAATGTATTTTATGTCTAATGATGTGTTTTATAAGATTAGAGAAGGTTGGGTTATTGGTTATGTCATTTCTCCATTGATGTGTGCTGTCTATATTGATTATTTGGAGTGTAGTATTATTAATATGTTTTCATGTTCTATTAAATTATTTGTTAGGTATGTTGATGATTGTTTGTTTGTTATTCAGAAAGAGAAATTAGAAGAGTTTTTATGTGCATTGAATGGTTTTGATTCTAGTATTAAGTTTACAATTGAGGGGGGTGGTTTTGATTTTGTAAAATTAAAGTTTTTAGATTTAAATGTTGAGAAGGTTAATGATGTTTTGTTTTGTAGTCATTTTACAAAACCTAAAAATTTGAGAAATATGATTAGGCCTGATAGTTATCAGCCTTTTATACATAAAAAAATGTCTTTGTTGAATTTTTGTTGTCGGAATAGAAGGCTTAATAATTTTAATAATGATGCTGATATTCAAAGAAGTCAATTTGCTGCTGAATATGTAGAATTGGGTTATAATCATGATTTTATTAAAAAAGTGGTATTTAATAATAATGTTTATAGTCGTGATTTGGATGATAAGAATTTTGTTGGTAAGGATGATGATTATATGTCTTTACCATTTAAAGCATCAATTTATAATTTGGTTTATAGGAATAGTCATTTGTTAGGTGGAATGAAGGTTGCATAGAGGAAAGGTTCTGATTTGAATTCATTACTTAATGGTTCAAAGCAGTCTATTGATAGTAGGTCTATTCCTGGTATTGTTTATAAAATTCCATGTAGTTGTGGTAAATTTTATGTAGGTCAGAGTAAATTTAGCCTTAATGAAAGGGTTAAGGTTCATATAAGTAGGGTTAAACATAGGTATCTTAACTCAGCTTTATATATTCATCAATTGAATACAGGTCATAGAATATTGTTTAACAATGCTTCGGTTATTTTTTATGAAAAGAATGAGTTAAAAAGAAGAATAAAGGAGACTTTGATGATAAAACTCCTTGATTTTGAGGCTATCAATCTCATGAAGACTTCTTTTGATATTAAGGGAAGGTGGAATTTGTAGTGAATTATGGGAAGGTTTGTTTGTATATATATATATATGTTTTTTTAGATTGATTTTCACTTGAGAAGGTCTATTTGTAGTAGATGAAACCATGGTTGCGTAAGGATTTTGGTAAAAATTTTAAAATTTTATCTAGTATTGTATTGTTTTATGGTTTTGCATTTTTATTTTTGCTAGTATAGTGTTAGACAGTTTTGGTGTTATATATATATATCCTGAGTTACATTTATGATCATGCATATTCAATTTTTAAACTAATAATATATCAGTCAAGCATAACATAATTTTACAATTAAGCCAACAAATTCATTTTCAATTTAAAATAATTACCCCCCCCCACATAATAATTGAATGATATTATGATAAATCAGCTAAAAATCTCTCAAATTAAAATTTGATTGATTTTTAGAAACATTATAAATAACTGCTGCCCCTCAGGGCCAAATTCTTAATAGGAACAGACCCACCATAACACATATTTTATAATATACATTACTGATAAGCATAAAAAAACCTCATGTTATTTCTGTGTATTATTTTCTTCATTTAAAAGCTCGGTTTTCACAATAAAAATAATGGAATCACAAAGTCTTCATAGGCACTGTAATTTTTCCAAGGTTATGGTATTAAAATCAAGCTCAGACTTTTTTTTCAGAATATGGCTACATAATTATAATGAGATGATATACTTTAAGTTAATCAGTTATGCATTTTTTCTGAATATATTAACAAATAATAATTGCAATTCATAAAGCAAAATTTTCTGTTTCTAATAAGGTTGATTGATGTTTGATAAATTACAGCAATATATTTTTCTAAAGAGGAATATCTCTTACAATCACATTCTAGTTCAAAAAGTAAAACATTTTACTGGTTTTTTTCCAATAATTATAATTACACTGATTTTTTAAAATCCCCCACTCCAATGTTAATGAAAGAATGCGATGTCTCCTTTCTTTAATCACCTTTTTCAATTTTTTTTTATGTTTTTAAAAAATTAAAATGCGCAGTTAAAATTATATAATAAATTGGAATTTTTTTCTTATATTTTAATTATTATTAGTAACCAGATTTTGTAGATTTATTTTTGTTATCTACAAATCTAATCAAATTATGTGTAAAGAAATAATTGTTTCAAGCTCTCTTGCATTAATTTAAATGTTCTTACAAGAAGTGTCCTATTAAATTTTATTTTAATAAATGTTATAGGTTTAATTTTTCCTTGCTTGTTTATATAAACTCTCACCCATAAATTACAAATTAAACAAATCATCAACTCACAACTTTACACTCAAAGTGCTTTAATATTTATATTAAAGAAAATACAACTAAGCTTATTTAAGCTCAATTGTGCCAAATCACTTTTACCTCAGGATTCAGGCATTCTTTTTAAATCAAAGAATGACAATCTTATTTCTGGAACAAAAAAGGAAATGAAACTGGCTAAATATATAAAAAAATTTAAAAACAGATGATCAATATGAACCACCATTTATTCAAGAATATTCAAAAATATTATATTATAAATCAACAGTTACTTGAAAAAAATTATCATGCCCTTCAAAACCCACAACTGCTTGATGTAAGAACTTAATTCAGCCATAGCCCACAAAATACTTGACAAATTTTTTCTTTCTCTAATTCTACAATGCTTTAATCAAATCTACTTTTGCAAGCTTGGTATCCACAATCTTTTCACCAACATAATATTTCCCCTTAAAAATTATCAAATATATTACATCCCTAATCTAATTCTGGAATCTTAGCATACTCGAGGATGTTTGATCAAAAACCTTTTGAAGGATTTAACCTTAGAAAACTGGACAAATTTATTCTTCTCAATTTTTTATGTTAGAGTATGCAAAAATAGATTGCCAGATTTTTAGTATGAGCATCAATCTTGTTACCAAAATGAAACAAATGTAAGAATTATGTCACAGGTCAAATTCATTTTCAGATAAATTATATAGTATATATTTTCTCCCTAAAGACTGATATTTTATAATTGTCATCCTGAACCATCTCACTAAATAGTTTAATTAAATGAAAGAATTACATAGATTTTTCCTCACTATCTTATTTATTAGACATTTTTTGAAAAATGTAATACTTGCATTTTTGTTGTTTTTGATTTATTTAAATATTCTACTTAAATAAGTAGAACAAAGGATGGAAGTATTTCTTTTGTATTTTGGGTCTGTTTATATCAAATCCCATTTATGGGGATGTCTTGATAATGCTTATAAGATTAAACATTTTCTTTGTTCTGTGGACTGTAAATCAATTTCAGTCAATGATTGAATTTACAATATAACTTTGAAAATCATCGACTTCACAAATTTTTATAATTTATAAGATGTTATCTTTCTTTATGGGAAATTGTGCAACCTTTTTCAGCATTCCCATCAATTTATCTAAAATACAGTTAAATAAATATTTGAATCCATTTATAATGGACAATTTATTAGAAAAATGAAAAAGTTTTCCAAAATTACTTTTTTCTATCATTAAAATTTGCATAGTTAATGCTATGCTTTGTGGGCTATTTGTACATTATACCCCATAGAAATATTTTCATTATTATTAACAAGCTCATATCTCTATTGCTCATTCATGAATATTTTATCAATTAAATCAGCTTAATTTGCCACCTTATGAGGAAGTCTCAATTTCATATATTCTAAATCTTTGGCAAGTTCCCATAAAGACCAAAGTTTGCCCTGCCATAACACACCCCTTTCACAATTTGTCACTACACCACCTAAGATTAAAAAAAGCTTATTTCACATCATGATTTTGTGTATGGTAATCCATTAGATGAACACAGTATTAACTCTTTTGTTGATATCTAAAGACATTTTTTCTGCAGTTATGACTGGAGGCAGATTCTCAAATGTTTGCCTTCCCCATACACATTCAAAATTCTATTTAAACCTATTGCATATTACAATGCTGTTCTATAAGTTTCTCATAAACCAATTCATACAAAATTCCGAATTGACAAGTATGTCGGACAATATATATTCTGAAATAATGCTATGCATTTCTAAAATGCTCATAATTTGCATCTTTGAGATGGTTTGTGTTATCCAAGCAAATAATCTTAAGCAATTGCTTCAAAAATATGCAAAACACTTCAGTCATGATAGCGCAAATTAGTTATTAGGAAAGTTATTCGAAAGTTAGTGGCATGCCTAAATACATATTTCTGGCATGTTTATAAAAAAGGAAAAAAGTATTTAAAAGAAACACAAAACGTGCTTATATTTACTGAAATATGTACTCATGAATATAGTGAACAAATCTTGATAATCTACATAGGCTTAATATAAAATTTAGATTAAAAAAAAAACATTTTACTGATTCTTGGAATACAAAAGTTTTTTTCTTTCAAATATTAACCATCTTGAAATATTTATCTATTGTGTGTGAATAATGTAGATGAGGTAATATCAAAATGTGATATTGAATAACATTAAACATATAATTAAAAACAAACACAACACAATACCTTTTTTTTATTACTATTTACATTAATGTAGTTAAAAGAAAGATGAAAAAAAACCACATCCCTTGTGCCTTATATATAGATGGGTTGGCTGCCCCCCTGCGATCGATTTTTTTCTCAAAAAAAATAATATAAAAAGAAGAGGGGTGTTTTGTTTTGAATTGTTTAATAACAATTATTGTGCTAGTATGAGATAGTGATCATGTGATGTTTAGTGGTTTAAAACATATAATTAAAAGTTATTATAAATTCATCACATATCAGTAATTTGAAGTATATATTTTTTTGAAAATATTTGTAAATATTCTATTTATCAATATAAACTAAAAAAAAATAATAAAAAAATTAATGAAATGGGAATTTATGAGTACAAAGAAATAGAAGTATTATAAGATATATTCTACTAGAAGCTTCATCACACATCGAAAGTAAAATTAGTTTTCATATACAAAACCCTTGAGCATTTCATTAGCACCATGATACATCTATTCACAATATATTTGATAGAGTCGATCATGTGCTTGTAATAAATTTAAATAAGGATCTTAGCACATTGGCTAATTACAAATTAACTATGAGGATATGACTACTAACGTTCACTCACATATTATATAGATTATGTAGATATTAATTTACCAGAATAATAGACAATTAATTAAGAGGTCTCAAGTTTATATCAAAACAGTTAATATTTATAACAAATTATTAATATATAAATGTGGAATCATTAGAAAAAATACTAAAATATACTGAAAAATATGAAATTTGATAATAAACAATTACACAATTGATAATCTGAATGGGTATTTAAGAAAGAGCAATAGATATAAAATAAAAAACATTAAAGTAAATTTTCAATAAACTATAATTTGAAAAAAAAAAGAACTTGGAAATGTTTTTATAAAACAAATCCTTAGTAACAAACTTACATTGCTATTTATTTATTTATAATTTTAAAAGTATACCAATAATTTTATTTCTTACAAAATGCTAACATTTATTTTTTGTAAAATATAAATAAGTAAAAAAAATCAATAACCTTATTTAATACTTAAACAGAGATGGGAAATACGAGAATAAAACTTTTGTATAAAGCTTTTTTTAAAAAAAAAAAAAATTAGGTTACATAATAATAAAACTTTTCAAAGAGAAAATATATGTATAAATTTTTAATATGATTTACTGCGCAGTATTAGCTATTACTATAGTGTATTTAAAAGTAAAATGAAATTAGGGCCCCCTTCAATTAATGGTTCACCCTATATAAGAATAGATAGATATACTAATAGAGGGTAAAATATAGTGTTACAATAATAGGAAAAATGTTAAATTTGATTAACTAAATGCGACTATTTTGCGACTGTTATTATATATGCATTCTTAGTCATGCGTTAATTATTGTTTCATAAAGTAATATGATATAGGTAAAATTTTAAATTTGTAGACATTTGTAATGGCAAAATATTAAAAGGTCAGAGAGTATAAAAAACTTGTTTTTAAACACTTATAAATCAAACAATTCATCTTTGCAATAAATAAATAAATCTAATGACCATAAATGAGAAATCTAAATGTCATACTGCTTCCTTATCTAACAATTAAGTAAATTATTATATATTGTACTCTTACCTTCTGGTTTAATCAATAAGAAAATACAAATATAATAATAACGCTCCCCACTAAAACTCTAAATCTTAATATAATAGAAACGAGTATTAATAATATTCTAAGATAAATTTTATCATTAGACTAGGTCAAAATTAATAGTAAAAAAATATATGGTTCGATTAAATAAATAATATACTAATAATAATCATTAGACATTTAGTGAAGGTTTTACTGTTGAACTACATTGAGAACATTTCCAAAAGAACATAATTTCAATGGCATAAGAATACTACCCTCCCTCCATATTCAAATAATAATATAAATCTATAATATTCTTACAGCTTTAAAATGTTACAAATAATCTATTTTATTATACTAGATAAATTATAATCTCTGTTATTTAAAATATAATCATTTTAGGTTCTTTAAATAGAAATCATTAGTTAATTTATAAATTATTGGCTGAGTGAGGTAAAACTCTGAACTTTTAATTGGTCAATTCACAAACTCGGTGATAAAAATATATTCATCTTTTAATATTATATTAATTTTAGTTTCGTTTGCAAAAAGTATATTAATAATTTGTAAGGTTATAAAAGTAAGTGAAAGTTTTTTCAAAAATATATTTTTATTTTAATTATAAAAATATTCAATAGCGGAAAAAAATAAAAAAAAAGAGATCGTAGCAAATTACAAGTCATGTAAAAACATCATTGTGTCCCTTCTCAATTTACGTTATTAAAAAAGTTAAGAATTTTTTAGTAAAATCTCAGCATTTTTCTAAAAATAATTATATTTTCAGAATATTTTAAACAAAATACATTATAATGTGTAAATAAATGCCAGAAAAATATTCTAAAACATTAATCTTTATTTGAAAATCAAATAAACAGCTTGAGACAATCTAAACTCTTGACAGGCATATCAAAATTATTGCTACCACTGATTTCTTTTTGAATTTATGATCATGCAAAGTATACAATTTTTTAAAAAAACCTTACTACTTTTGTAAAATAACTATAATTTCAGCAGATTTTATGAAAATAATTTCTAATATGTACAAAAATAATAAAAAAAAACACTCTAAAACATATATTTTCATTTTCAGAGATGAAAAATATTTATCAGCAGTATCTTTTTGACCAAATAATCATCAGACAATCAGCATTGAGAATGGATGGCCTCCTTCTTTTGTTAGACTTAAAATATCCCTATTATTGATTTTTACTTGTAAAATAATTCAAGAGAGGGCAGCATCTTACAGGGCTTTTTCTAAGCTTTCAAACAAGCATAAAATCATCACTGTAGCTAAAAAATGACCAATTTTGAGCGACCTAAAGCTGTTGATGTTAGTAAGTGTCAAAACCTATAAAAGTGTTAAAATATAATCATTTCAGGTTCTTTAAATAGAAATCATTAGTTAATTTATAATATGTAGCCAAGTCAGTGAGGGATTTTGCATTATTCTTAACTACACCTAAGCAACAACAACAACAATAATAATAATAATAATAATATTCCTATACTTAATCTAACTAACAATTAGTACTATATTTATTATTCAATAATCTGGCTACTATTGCTACTGCCGCTGCTGCTGCCACTACTGCCACTACTGCTACTTATATTACTACTACTACTACTGCTGGTGCTACTATTACTACTAATGATAATAATAATAATAATAATAAAGTGTGCATGCACAAGTATAGCCCTGGTCATCGTGAATGAAGGTCTAATTTCTATCATTGATTATTTATAGTCTTACTGGAGTTAAACCCTCAAACGTGTGACTTAAAGACAAAGGCAAGTACTTATATATATATATATATATAGGCTGCAGAAAGGAGTTTGCTGTTAACTGAAAGGAGACCCTTTGATTCCTCTTGGAGGCCTTAAAGGAACCGAGCAGGGCAAATTCCTAATGTCCACTCCATACGTTCTTGTCGTTGCAGCTGTTATTACTATATGTTTATTCATATAGTATACAAACATGGATGGGCTGCTCACCAACATGCATTAGCCAGCATGGTGAGTTTATTGGCTTTTTACCTCTGAGTTTAAGATCAAGAAACACCATGGTCTTTCTTCTCAGTGCCTGATAAGGCAGAATGAATGTTTGTGTAAATGATAAAGATTTTTCCCAATTATACAATTATGACAGACAAAAATAAAGCATGGCCCTTAATTCCAGGAGGCTGTAAAGTCACCAACCAAGGCAGCGGTTGGTGGCCGAAGGCGGAGGGTGCTAAGAATATCCTGGAGGCGGACCCAGGCTGCCATTTGATGACAACTTTTTATTTAGGTACTTACAACTGCAGATCACTTTCAAGTGAAGGAAGATTGCAAGAATTAGAAGAAGAACTCTCTTATATTAAATAGGATATTATTGGACTTTGTGAAGTTAGAAGAAAAGGTGAAAAGACAATTGATTTAAAAAGTGGACATATGCTCTATTATAAAGGCACAAATATTGGAAATACAATTGGAGTAGGATTCATTATAAATAAAAAGTGGAAGAACAATATTGTGGAGATTGATGGTGTATCAGACAGAGTGGCAAGATTAGTTATACAACTTAATAGCAGATATCAAATGCAGATAATTCAGGTTTATGCCCCAACAAGTTCTCACAGTGATGAAGTAGTAGAAGATTTTTATATGGATGTACAAAAGGCTTTTGATCAGAGTAAACAACATTTTAAAATTGTTATGGGAGATTTTAATGCTAGAATTGGTAAACAAATGAAAGATGAAAGTGTTGTAGGTAATTTTGGTTATGGTAATAGAAATGAGAGAGGACATAGACTTGTGGAGTTTGCAGAGAAGGAAAAACTTTATATTATGAATTCTTTTTTTGAGAAAAATGTTAGAAGGAAATGGACATGGAAGCATCCAAATGAAGGTACAGCAGAATTGGATTATATTTTGACTAACAGGAAATACATATTTCAAGATTGTAATGTTCTTAATAAATTTAACACAGGAAGTGATCATCGATTAGTAAGGGGTAAGATACATGTTAATGTAAAACTGGAGAGACAAAAATTATTAAGGAAAACTATATTTACAGTTGATATTCCTAATCTTCAGAAACATTCTAATGAATTTAAATTAGAACTTACAAATCGGTTTCAAGTATTAGTAGATTTTGAACATGATTCAGATTTGAATGAAATTAATATGAAAATAACTGATACACTTTTAAAAACTGCAACAAAGATAGCTGGTAGAAAAAAGCAGCAATTGACTAATAAAATTTCTACTGAGACTAGAGAACTTATGAAGAAAAGAAGGAATATGAAGATATGCAAGAATGATGCATTAAAAAGAATTGAATATCTCGAATTTTGTAAAATGGTGTGGAAAAGAGTTGAAAATGATATAAGAAAGTATAACTGTGAACTACCAAGAAAAGCTGTAGAAGAAAATAAAAGTCTTAAGAATGTAAAACAACATTTTGGTATTGGTAGGAAATTTATATCTGCAATAAGAAAAAAAGATGGAATTATTACTAAAAAGAGGGATGACATTATGAAATTGGTAGAAGATTTTTATGAAGAATTATATAGTAATAAAGAACAAGTACCTCCTATATCTATTACATCTTCCGAATTGCCCAGAATTTTAAATGAAGAAGTGAGAAATGCAATTAAATGTATGAAAAAAGGAAAGGCTCCAGGTAATGATGGAATTATAATTGATATATTAAAAAAAGCAGGTGAAGAAACAGAAAAAATATTAGAAAAGTTATATACCAAATGTCTAAATGATAAAGATGTACTGGATGATTGGAAGAATGCAGTAATAATATTAATATTTAAAAAAGGTGATAAAGAAGATATTAGAAATTACAGACCTATCAGCCTTTTATCAGTTTTATATAAAATCTTTACCAAGATAATTACAACTCGTCTACAGAGAACCTTGGATTTTCACCAACCAAGAGAACAAGCTGGATTTAAAAGTGGTTTTAGTACAGTAGATCATATTCAAGTATTGAGAGAAGTTATAGAAAGGACAAATGAATATGAGTTGTCATTATGTTTTGGATTTGTAGATTATGAAAAGGCATTTGATTCTATAAACATTTCTTCAGTGATTAAAGCATTGGATCATCAAGGTATAGATCCAGGATATTGTCATATTTTAAAGAATATTTATAAAAATGCAACAGCAACAATTAGATTACATAATGACACTGGAAAAGTCAACATTGAGAAAGGTGTAAGACAAGGTGACTCTATATCTCCAAAACTTTTTACAGCAGTGCTGCAAGAAGTATTTTGTGGATTAAAATGGGAAACTAAAGGAGGGAAAGTAAATGGAGATTATTTAAGTCATTTAGATTTCACAGATGATGTAGTTGTTTTTGCAAATAATGCTTCCGAGCTGCAGGAAATGTTGCAGGAATTATCAGATGAAAGTAGGAAAGTAGGACTAAAGATAAATGTTAAAAAGACTAAAGTAATGTTTAATCGATTTGCTCAAAATATGAAAATAAAGATTGATTATGATGAATTAGAAAAAGTTAAGAGTTACAAATACCTTGGTCAGATTATTAATACAGATGGAAACATAATAGAGGAAATTAATCATAGAATTAAACTTGGTTGGAGTGCTTTTGATAGAAATAACTTGATATTAAAAGGAAATATGCCTATGTGTTTGAAAAGAAAGGTTTTTAACAAATGTGTTTTACCAGTTCTTACTTATGGATCTGAGACTTGGACACTTAATAGAAGATCAATACAGAGACTTCAGACCACTCAAAGAAGTATGGAGAGATGTATGTTGGGAGTAACAAGAAGAGATCGAAAATGCAATATAAGGGTAAGAGAACAAACAGGTGTTACTGACCTCATTGAAACAATTAAAAGATTGAAGTGGAGTTGGGCTGGACATATTGCTAGAAGAGATGATAATAGATGGACAATTGAAATTTTAAACTGGATGCCAAGAGATTGTAAAAGACCCAGAAGGAGACCCCATGTAAGATGGATGGATGAAATAAGAAAATGTGTAGGGGTGATGTGGAGAAGAGAAGCTAAAGATCGGAGAAGATGGATTAAACTTGGAGAGACCTTCATCCTGCAGTGGATTGATAATGGTTGATAATGATGATATATATATATTGTGTGTATTGATTAAACATCTGTAATTAATTCACATTTCCTGTTGGCAACAAGCAATCATATTAACATGACCACCACTAGTCAAAGTCATGTAGAGAAATTTCACCCACTTATGCTGACATTACTAAATCTCTAGCTAAAGATAAAGTTACAAATAAAAATGACTTCTTTATTAATAAGAACTTGAATTCAAATCCAAGATTTAGGATAACAATAATAGTGGATATAGCAGAACTAGATTTAAATGCCATCTCAAAAGAAAACAAGTAAGCTCCCCAATTATCTGGACTGAAGATCAATTGCAAAACATCTCAGAGAAATTTAATGAAAGTGTGCCAAAAGGTCTATTCACTTCTTTTAAATGATTCTTTACAGAACAGTCTGCCATCATAGCAATTACTGATCTCAACTGCTCATTATTTCAAGTTTCCTAAGGAATTATTATATGAGGCTGACTTATGGGATAGCATTCTGTGAATAATGGATCATCCCAATTCTCAATACCTCATACTAGCAAAGAAATCTTTTTTTTTAAAAACTAAAACTCTCAGCAATTAAGCACTTGTAATAATAAATCAGAATAGACAGAATGTACTTTTGGGCATCTTGAAAAATGATTTTTGAAACTATACTGTCAACAATTTTAAAAGACTAAATGAACTGTTTGGAACAGTGATACACTTCCAACCAATTTACTTGAAAGATATCTCCATCCCCGTGTAAAGCAATAACTATGAATACAAAGTGAAATTGCATAATAATGTGGAACCGCTAATCATACCTATGTATATCACTGATCATGAAGCAACTCTACTTCTGCTTATATGTTGATAAAATCTCAATGATTTTAGTGTGGATAAAAATATCATTTGGCAAACAGCTGTATTAATATTCAATGCAAACATTGTAATAAGATAAATACACACACACACACCAATATGCCCTGAGAATAAAACAAAAGACAATGTAAGGTGTGAAATAGATATGAAGGAAACAAATGATATACTTATTAACTTTGAAAGTAAATTAGAAACAGAAAAACCAACTAAAGTTGATATGGATAATTACATACTAAAAGACTCAAGAAAGTCTAATTACACCTGTCATAAGAAATAAAACATCATGGATATAATATTACAAAGTTATATAATAAAAAGCCCATGCATATCATGGATGAAATAGTACCAAGCTCATCACAAATAAGTACAAGAAATACCATGGAAAGAAGAAAATGGGTTTGGCCTCCAGGCAAGAAGCATGTATCAAAAAAGTGACTCGATCATAGGATTTTAGTGAAGAAGAAACTGTCAATTTACATATGCAACATAAAAAAGTAAAAATTACCAACTTAAACCTTGAGAACAATGAGGTTGCAGATATCTTAGAAAATGATCTAGTAAATGAAGCCACCAAAACCACACCCTACTCAATTCTTGATGAAGGTCTAAACTCAGCTTCTTAAAACACACCATGTTCAGTTTCTCCTGAGATACAGGGCCATCATGATTTGTCAGAGTTCAGGTCTTTTGCTAATGACACAGATTTTTATGTGTGTTGCTTTTAATTGATATTATAGTCACCTAAATGTTTTATATTTTGGCTTTTTTTGATTATGCAATCTCAGATATATTTTGTAAAGTTTTGCTTGACCAGATTTTTAATTTTTTTATGTTTTGGCTTTTTTTCAAATAGTCATGTGATCTGAATTCTATTTTTTTTTGCATTTTCACATACTTTGTTATCACCTAGATGAGTCAGATAACATTTTGGTCATTTTTAAAATTCAAAATGGTGGAGATCATGTACTAAAAAAGCATCCATTGCTGTATATGTATAAATGCACCTACATATATATGAAAATAAGACTGTGATATAATAGATCTTATAAGCATTGCAACACTATTTAAATTATTTATCTTTAAGTTATTTTATCTTTAAGTACAAATTTACTCTTATTTGCATATAAATTCCCAATTTCAGATCTAACAAAATTACATATATAACAAGATGTTTACAAGACTTAAAATATTTTTTGAAAAAGATTGTCTGATTCTTGGAAATTATCTTCTGTCACACAAACTTAGTTTAATTTGTATGAGAACTAAGGACAGAGTTTTAAAAATAAATTCTAAAATAGATTTTAAGACAAAAGAGAAGTGGTCAAACTGCAATATTTTCTGAATAAGTGAATTTTACTGTTGTCTTCTTTAAAGTAATAAAGATATGTTAAAATTTAAATCTTAAAACCAAAACTTGTAAATGACTGTATGGTTTTACAGGTGTTTTAAAATAGATTTTAAGATCATCAAGCTGCACTCTGTTCTAAATAAATTAATTTTACTTTGGTCTTTTTTAAAGTAATAAAAAGATGTTAAAACTTAAATCTTAAAACTAAAACTTGTAAACAACTTTATGGTCTTGCAGGAAGAAGGAAAAGTGTTAATTAAAAAAATCCAAAATTCAAACATCAGGGTTCACTCTCTTGAATTTTTTAAAATATTGCCACTGGAGTCTATGCCTCCTTCTAGAATGGAAACCATTAGCTAGAAGACAACCAGTCTCTGGTCCTGGATGATGGAAAAGTTCGAGATCAACAGCCTGCCATGAGGACATCAGAGACACACCAGTCCAGCAAAGAAAGCCAGACCAAGATGCTATGAAGATACCTCAGCTAGAAGATTATTGATAAACATATCTTCCCACACAGCTCTATAAAATGAAATCTAAAATGAAACTAATTTCATAACTCTCTAAAACTATATTATAAATATTGAACATTCATAAGTAATAACTTATAATAAATAAACTCTGTAAAATACCTTTAATAAAACTATAATGTAATTTTGATTCAATAATAATCTTTGTAAGAATCTTGCCTCTATTAAATCAAATAATCTAATTTAATAATCTTTGTAAATCATAATAACCATATTCAGTTATTATTACATCTGCATCTTTTCAAATTGTGGTCATCCCTATATTATTTTATCTTATATTGTTATTTTATTAATTTACGCTATGCCTTAATTCAGAGAGAAAATTAATAGTATTAATAATTTTGGAGAGATGATAAGCTCTCGGGTAGCTAATTTATGTTGCTTTTTAATGCACACAAATCTCCATCTGAAAACCTACTCTTATATATGTTAATTAAGCTACTATGTTTTAGCTTATTATCAGGTTTGCATGTAAATAAATTATATTTAGTTAAGTGGTGACAAAAATAATATTTTAAAAGCTTACTATAAACAATTAGTTAATTAAGTTTCAAATATGCCTTATTCATCCTTAGTTTATTCTTATAAACTATATGGATTTAATTAATAAACAATATCATGTATAATTACCCCTTTTAGCATAATTTAAGTAAGCTAATTTATGAACTGGAATATATTAGTTTCACAGATTGAAACTAGAGATTTAGCACTTTAATAACTTTAATAATCTCCAATTTAAAAACCTACTTTTATATATATTAATTAAACTACTATGTTTCAGCTCATTGTTATTCAGGTTTTCATGTTAATAAATTATACTTAGTTAAGTGTTGACAAAAATAATATTTTAAAAGCTTATTATAAACAATTAGTTAATTAAATCTTAAATATGCTTTATTTGTCCTTAGTTTATTCTTATAAACTATATGGATTTAATTAATAAACTATATCATGTATAATTACCCATTTTAGCACATATAAGTATGTTAATTTATGAACTGGCATATAGTAGTTTCACAGATTGAAACTAGAGATTTAGCACTTTAATAATTTTAATATTTAATAAATTTAAAAAGTGTTATGAATGTGTCCTTATAAAGCAGACAGATGCAATATATGCCTTGCTATATGTATTTTCTTATTAGAAGGGGATTTGGTGTATGGGCCACCCCATTATTCTTAGTTCAGACAACTCTTTCTTTTAGAAGTGGAACACAAGGGTCCAGAACTGTATATTAAGCTGCTCTGATCACTAAACTAATTTTTTTTTGTAATAGCAAGTCATATGGTCCATATCTTCGATTGGTCTTTTTATATTTTTACAAAAATGAGGCTTACAAGTTATAAATTTAAGTGTTAATTTTGTAACTTGTATGATTTAATAATGCATGCTAGTTTTTCATATATTTTAAATATCTATGCTTTTTCTTTGTTAATAATATGAGATGCATTTTATATGTTAAAAATATGTGGGCTTTTTTTGTAACATGTGTTAATGCATGTTAGCTTTTTATATTTCAAAAATATTTTTTGTTGCTTTTAATTGATATTTGATCAGATTTCTAAATTATTTACATTTTAGCTTTTTTTATATGAGATCTAAGATCTATATGTGTTGTTTTTAATTGATATTATAATCATGTGACCTGACTTCTAAAGCTTTTAACGTTTTTGGCTTTTTTTTATTATGCGATCTCAGATCTATTTATATATCTTCGATTGATATTTTTATATTTTTCCAAAAATGAGGCTTACAAGTTATAAATTTAAGTGTTAATTTTGTAACTTGCATGATTTAATAATGCATTTTAGCTTTTTATATATTTTAAATATATATTCTTTTTATAAGTTAATAATATGTGATGCTTTTTATATGTTTCTAAATTATTTACATTTTGGCTTTTTTTTATGCGATCTAAGATCTATATGTGTTGTTTATAATTGATATTATAGTCACATGACCTGAGTTCTAAATCTTTTACGTTTTGCCTTTTTTTTAATTATGTGATGTCAGATCTGTTTTGTAAAGTTTTGCTTGACCAGATTTCAATATGCGTTGCTTTTAATTGATATTATAATCACATGACTCGAGTTCTAAATTTTTTACATTTTGGCTTTTTTATTTTATTACATGATCTCAGGCCTATTTTGTAAAGATTTGCTTGACCAGTTTTCTATAGGTATTGCTTTTAATTGATATTACAGTCACGTGATCCAAGTTCTAATCTTTTACATTTTGCCTTTTTTTTAAAATTAGTCATGTGACCTGAGTTCTAAATGTTTTGTGTTTTCACATACTTTTTTTATCACTTAGATGTATCAGATTATGTTTTTGGTCATTTTAAAATTCAAAATGGCTGAGATCACATACTAAAAGAGCATCAAAACTCTCTCTCTCTATATATATATATATATATATATATTGATTGCAATTGTCCAGACTTCATTTAAAATAAAGTAATGTGATATTATATATATTACAATGGCTTAGACTCCATTATAAATAAATTACTCTGAGCATATATATACATTGTGACAAAATGGGTTCAAACCCAGTCACAACAAGTGCAAAAGGTGGTTGTCATTATATGTATATGATGACTATTAGTGTTTTTTAATTAGTTTTGTTTTTTATTCATTTTATTGCATGGTTATGGTTATTTAAATGTATATACTGAAAAAAGGAGAAATCATGCTCTGTTGTTTTGAAACAGTTATGCATGTATGAGTTACGGATGTGTGCATGAATAGGTTTAACTGTTGGTAAGGGAGAGACAAGGTTTTCTTCTGCTTGGTTGTTTTATGAGAAGCATAGAAATCACCAGAATAATTATATTTGAAAAGTGCTAAAAGGTTTCATGTATCTCAATAAGAATCTGGTTGGGCATAACACAAAACAACAGGAAATGGAAAACAGGTAAACTTTCTAGAAAAAATAAAGGGGGATATAAAAAAAAAGAACCTAGAATGTTTGGGGTTTTGTCCCTGCAGAGAGTGAAATAAAAATATATTGCAGCAGAGATTGATAATTTAACATCAAATCTTGGCCAAAATGGAAATGTGGGTGTGAGAACCTAATATGTCAGAGCTGAAACCCTATCCCCAGCTAATTGTATGTTGCTATGACTGATAAGGAAGGAATAGGCCTCATTGGATTAAAAGCTTCCACCATTATCAAAGCTGTGAATCATCAACTTTCTGGAAATGAAGACTGAAAAAACAAAGAAGAAACTTCACATTTAGTCATGTATTCACATGGATTTGTATTCAACTATAAAAGTGTCTTATTCTACAAGATCTCCAGGGAAGAGCAGGTAGTATAACGTTTTGTATTGATTTCAGTCTAAATTTCATAGGATTCCCTCAACTTTGTTAACAAAATTCAACTTAAGATTATTTACCAAGAAATAATAAATAGTGTAAGCTTGTTATTGCCATTAATAGCTGATGTTATGCCTTGAACTAAACTAATAGTAATGAAATAATAATAAAAAAACTTAATCACTAAAAAAGAGAAGAATTTCTTTTCAATCTCTTCTTGACTTTTAAACCTTACCTCAAATGTGGATTGCATATATGAATGTGTGCTATGTGTGTCTGTTAACCAAAATGACAGAGCATTAATTACATGTATTGAAGGTGTTCTTTCCTCATTTACTCAATAATATCAATTGATGGTAATTTGTAAACTTATAATAAATTTTATGTTAGCTATTAAAATCATGTATATTATAGATTGTTTTCATATATTTTTGTGTACTCATAGCCATTAATGTGGGTTTATATATAGACAACTCTAGATTATAAAGGGGTACTGAAATATAAAGTATGATGATTTCCAACTCATATCTACTTCCGATAATAATGCCACCCAACTTGAGTCTGAGCTAGTTGATGGTCAAACCTCTCTAGTCTATAGTTATAAATTGGTTTACTCATCATTAGTTTATCCCCTTAACATAATTCTTATTTTACATAAGATTGACACTTGGAATCTGCTAGATGTCCATAAAAACGCATTGGGAAAACTATTTTCTTTTTATTGTCATAAATTGGAATAATATATATGGTAGAAGTCTGCATTTTTGTGTATATTCTCATAAGTAATAGATTCACATATATGTATACATGTGATAATATATATATATATATATATATATATATATATATATATATATATATATATATATAACTATTCAAAACAATACAATAATTAATACAGTAACAATATTTTAAACAAATATATACCAATTTAATAGAAGTACTTTCAACTATCTATGTAGTCGTTGTCAACTAGACTCAAATTGTATTAGAAAAAACCGTTACAAATGTAAACAAAAGCAATACGTCATACATCAATTTTCCCACAATTCATTAATTTTTATATTGGCTGTCTGTCTATTTATCAACTGTTGCTTTTCACTTTTTATTAACATAGCTTCTTTAATTTTGCGTTTATTATTATTTCTTTCAATACACAGAATTTTAACTTTATTAAAATCAAAATCAAAACCATAATTACATGTTACATTATGATCAAAAAATACTGATGGTGATACATCATCATTTCTAACATTCTCTTGTCTTGATTTTTGCCCTCGTTTATATAATAACAAATGCTCCCTTGATCTCTTCTCCAATGTACATCGAGATTCCCCAATATAAGCCTTTCCACAAAAACATAGCCATTTATATATTGCACAACTTTGATTTAAAATACCACACCTATTTTTTGAATTATTTATTAATCTATTTAAATTAGGAGTAGTATAAAATGCAACTCGACATATATTTTTATATATCTGTTTTATAAATTTAACCTGTTCATTACAAATAAATGGTATTGATATCCAAGTATATTTTATTTTATCAATATCTATAGCATCTAAAATATTTCTATTATTATTAAACTTAGTAACAATATTATAAATTAATTTATGATCATATCCAACATTTAACAAATCCATAATAAATATTTTAGATGCTATAGATATTGATAAAATAAAATATACTTGGATATCAATACCATTTATTTGTAATGAACAGGTTAAATTTATAAAACAGATATATAAAAATATATGTCGAGTTGCATTTTATACTACTCCTAATTTAAATAGATTAATAAATAATTCAAAAAATAGGTGTGGTATTTTAAATCAAAGTTGTGCAATATATAAATGGCTATGTTTTTGTGGAAAGGCTTATATTGGGGAATCTCGATGTACATTGGAGAAGAGATCAAGGGAGCATTTGTTATTATATAAACGAGTGCAAAAATCAAGACAAGAGAATGTTAGAAATGATGATGTATCACCATCAGTATTTTTTGATCATAATGTAACATGTAATTATGGTTTTGATTTTGATTTTAATAAAGTTAAAATTCTGTGTATTGAAAGAAATAATAATAAACGCAAAATTAAAGAAGCTATGTTAATAAAAAGTGAAAAGCAACAGTTGATAAATAGACAGACAGCCAATATAAAAATTAATGAATTGTGGGAAAATTGATGTATGGCGTATTGCTTTTGTTTACATTTGTAACGGTTTTTCTAATACAATTTGAGTCTAGTTGACAACGACTACATAGATAGTTGAAAGTACTTCTATTAAATTGGTATATATTTGTTTAAAATATTGTTACTGTATTAATTATTGTATTGTTTTGAATAGTTATATATATTTTATTATAATTGGAATACAGACATTTATTAATAATTTATATATATATATATATATATATATATATATATATATATATATATATATATATATATATATATAACATAATTTTTGGGTACAAACCATGTATTATTTTGTATTACAATATGATATTTCAAAGGACTAGCAACCACCATTATCAAGGTTAACTTTTGAAAGAACTCATTAGATCTCAAAGAATAACACGACTCAGTGTAAGATGAGAAGTGAGATTCAACTTGAAGTAGTTCAGCATTCACAATATGAGGCTTATCAAAATGTTTATTTCCCTCAGTTTTTCCACTTATTAATTTCAAGTTAATATTAGATAAAATGATAGGTTTCCACATGGCTGGAATATGTTGTGCTTCATCAGCCCTCTTTAATATTTCAAATGACTCTCTCATGGTTCTTAAATCATATCTTTCCAAGTTAGAAAGTATTTTAAACCAGTAGGTCTCTTTAATATTTCAGTTGACTTTCTCATGGTTCTTAAATCATATCTTTCCAAATTAGCAAGTATTTTTTGTATTGTCAAAATCAGGTTTGTGACCAATTTCTAAAAAATGGGAAGTAAAACCTGATGTGCTAATTTTTGGATTAAAAGCATCTCTATGTTCCTTAATTCTAACATTTATTCATCTATTAGAATGATCCACATAGCTTCTTGAGCACTGCAAACATGGAATTTTATAAACTCCTTGATGTTCCAAATACATCAAAAATATTCTGTCTTTAGGTTTATATAAAAAATCACCAATTTTGAAAAGTTGTGTTTGGTATATTTGCTTAAAAAGAAAAGCAAACCATTGAAATTCAGGAAATTTTCTACAAAGAAGGCAGAAATGTGTTTAGACTCATGTAGAGAGGAATCTGTTTAGCGAGACTTAGAAAGTCAAATAGAGGGGGAAAACAAAAATGTAGACCAGAGAGGCAGTGAAATGGTAGTTGAGGCTAACAAGAAAGCAGTACAAGGTGTTGGGGTTTAGGGATGGGATTCAAGACATTCAACTGGAAACAGGAAAACAAAACTAGTAAACAAGATGTATACAAGAGTGATAGAGATGGGGGAAAGAAATGAAGTGATTAAAATACAAACATTTAAAGAGAGGAGACAGAAGATGATGGTAGAACACCTAAAAAGTTTAAAAAGATACTTTTGTAGACATGAGGTGGGTGAACACAGTAAATTAATAGTGGCCCAGAGCCACCTGCAGGACCATGCTTGAGATTGGTGGTTGTCACTAAGGACCCAACCAAAGATTCGTATGAAAGCGTGATGAAGAAAACATTCTGGAATGGGGAACATCAGGAGCAGATCAAAGCTCACATTATCCAAAAAAAGTTTCATGAAGGGGGAGGAAGAAGCATATGTCCAGTATGGAAAAACACATCATAAGCATTGTGTGAGGAAATCAGCTGATTGAAGTAATGGCAAGAATAGAGGGTACAAAAGGGAGAGGGGCAAGTGAGGTCAACAGGATATTGGGACAACTGGAGGTTAACAAACAATGGTGGAAGGGGAAAAAAGAGGAAAATTTGGATCAGAAGGAGGAAGAGAAGTGCATGGGAAATTTGATATGTTCAGAGAAAGAAGGGGTTCTAAAGTATGCAGGTCAGGGCTGCTCAGAAATAGAAATAGAGATTGTTGGGAGGCATGGTGAGGCATTAGTGGACTCTGGAAGCCAAATCTCTGTGCTGTCTGAGGAATTGTATGCACAAATCACAAGCCAGCATGTCATCGTCTGGACCGTCCCTATTAAGACAGTCCAAATAAGAATGCCAAAATAATAAAATGGGAAGGGTGGAGTTCAAGAACATGAGGATGGACCTTTATATCAATGGGGAACTATTTCCTCGTGTTTTCTAGTCATGAAAGACTTTATTCATAACATACTGATAGGGTCAGACTTTTTAAGCAGGTATAGATGTGCAATAGATTTTAAAATAGGTCAGTTTAGATGTAAAGGGGAGGCCACCAAGTTCACTACAGTGCAATTATATTGGTCAATAGAAGTAATATAGATAGAAGGGGAAGAAACAGGAGGGATGAAGATAAAATTATAAAAATAATTTCTGCAATAAAGAGGAGGAGGCCTTCAAGCAAACAATAGAAGTAATATAGATAGAAGGGGAAGAAACAGGAGGGATGAAGATAAAATTATAAAAATAATTTCTGCAATAAAGAGGAGGAGGCCTTCAACATCAGGTGCTTTCAGAAGTACTGGGAGTGATCCTGGGCTTTGAACAGTGCATCAAACTAAAAAAAAGGCCAGCCCTTACAATCTTGCTCTTATCCGGAACCATATCAATATAGGCAGGAGGTAAAGAAAGAAGCCAGATGATGGAATGGGGGATGATATATAAATGTTCATCATCTTATTGTAACCCTCTAGTGGTGGTTAAGAAGAAGTGTGGTGCAATTAGATTATGCCTAGGTGACAGACAATTGAACCAGGTAACAGTTCTAGATCACAATACTCCACCTCAGATACTCGAGTTATTGGGAGAATTCAAGGGGGAAATGGATATTCTCAACATTTGATCTGACTGCCAATTATTGGCAAATTCAGCTCATCTTCAGGACTATCAATACATGGCATTTTGGTATGAAGGATACTCATACCAGTTTAACAGAATGTTCTTTGGGCTCATAAATATAAGGTCTGGATTGTTAAGGTACCTTGACCAAGTGCTGGCAGATGAAATAAAAAACATGTAACTATGTATATTGATGATGTATTAATAGCCTCATCCAGTAACAATGAGTATCAAAAAGGGGTTGAGATATTTCTCTGTGAATGTCAGAAGGGCATCAAAATCAATTTAAACAAAAGTACCATGATGAATAATGAAGTAACATTCTGGGGGTAACCTGGTGATGAAAGATGAAGTAACATTATGGGATTACCTGGTGGGAGCTGAAGGGGTGAAATCTCATCCAGACAAAGCATTGGCCATCAGGAGTTCTTAACACTGAAATCTCAGAAGTAAATATGGTCATTTCTGGGTGTTTGTAATTTCTACAACAGATTCCATGAATGGCTAACCAAACACACAGAACCTTTAGTTAGATTACTAAGAAAGGGTACCCCATGGTAGTGGGATCATGAACAAAAGAAGGCCCTCAATATAAAAGAGGTGTTCACTAGACAAGTAATGCCCTCATTTCCAGATTTTACCAAATCATTTGTGGTACAATTGGACAGCAGTGGATATAGCTTGGGGGATATACTATCAGAAATACAGGAAGAAAAACAAATGGGAGTGTTGAATGTTATCAGAAGATTACTAAAGGGTCCCAAACTTAATTACTCCACCACTGAAAAGAAGGCCCTAGTGATTGTCTGGGCATTCCAGAAGTTCCACTCATTTTTGTTAGAATCAGATGTGATTGTTGTGACTGTTCATAAGAGTCTGGAGTTTATAAATGACAGTTACCTTACCAACAGCCAGTTGATACATTGGAGTTTGTTGCTGCAAGAATACAATTACACTGTTCAATATTGTCAAGGATAGAAGAACATTGTGGCTGATATTCTAAGCCACAATCCATATGGATATCAGCCTCATCACCTGGGTGCACAGAGAACTTGTATATTGCCAGTGGAGGTATAGGCAATAACAAAAAGGTAGAAGAGGTCTTGGCTTGTTTGGGGGATTGGCAATGACAAGATGAGCGATTAAAAGAGATGATCGAATGTCTGGGAAAGGAAGCAAATGGAGAGGGTACGAAGGAGACAGGAAGGGAGATGAGATGTCAGCTGTATCAAAACATTTTACAGTACAGGACACATGATGACCAAGATGTATGTCCACTATGGCACTCTGAAAATGAAGTATTTGATTCACAACTGTTTTCACTGACCTAGCATACATGCATTTGTTGTGAACATGTTGAGAAAATGTAAAAGCTGCCAGAAAACCAAGCCAGTGAACAGGAATTACATCGCTCCTACATTGTCAATAATACCAAAGCGACCTTAAGAAATGGTAGCTTTGGACTTTTACAGCCCTCTTCCAGCATTCAATAAAAAATATCTTCTTGTCACATATGATTATTTTCAAAGTATGTGTCCACGTACCCCATCACACAAGCAAATGCAAAGAATGCTATCAAGATCTTAGAAAGCAGGCATTTCACAAAGATCGGGAAACCCAAGAGCATTTTAACTGACCATGGCACACCCTTTACATCCGAGGAATGGCACCAGTGGGTCCATTGTCAGGGGATAAGGCATAACTTGACATCAAGTTAAAACCCACAATATAACCCCTGTGAATGAGTGATGGTGGAGTTAGGGCATCTGTTTCATATATATACAGGCACAAATCATAAGGGCTGGGTAAAATGGACTCCTCAAGAAGTAAACATCATAAACTGGTCCATAAATAAACCAACTGGGTTAACTCTGTTTTGCTTCCAATTTGAACAACCCATCCCACATCAGATTATGACCTTTGTACCAGGGATGGAGTAACCATGTATCAACCAAAAACTGATCAGGGCAGGGCATATCAGACTTTACAGTGGGCAAGCCATCAACAAAGAAGAAAGATATGGGGACTTACATATTTAAAGTGGGAGATCATGTCATGATTAAAATCCCACATGTCAATAACCTGGGTAGATTTGTGTGCTGAAAATTTTGAAACTTGTATGAGAGCCCATACACCATCTGTCTTAATTAAGGGGAAAAATCATTTTAGGTACACACTGGACATGTATAATGGTCGATTGTTAAGGCCTTCTCAGCCCTCCTCAGGTATAGACAACTCAGGGACCAGCAGGTAAACATATAAGGAGATAGAAAATGTTGTAAGAGAGCCATGCAAACATGCTTTGAAGGCTTTTGAACTGGTGGGTATTGTGACAGAATGAATTCAAACCTGGTCACAACAAGTGCAAAAGATTGTCATCATCATACATATATGATGACTATTAAATATAGCAGTCTTTAATTAGTTTTGCTTTTTATTTATTTTATTGCATGGTTATGGTTATTTAAATGTATATATCAGAGAGGGAAGGGGTCATGCTCTGTTGTTTTGAAACAGTTATGTTTGTAAGGGTTATGGATGTGTGCATGAATAGCTTTAACTGTTTGGAGGGGAGAGATGAGGTTTTCTTTTGCTTGGTTGTTTTATGAAAAGCATAGAAATCAACAGAATAATTACATTTGAAAGGTGGTAAAAGCTTTCATGTATCTTAATAACAATCTGGTTGGGAATAAGACAAGACAACAGGAAATAGAAAACCAGTGAACTATCTAGAAAGAATGTAGGGGTTAGGGGTCTTGTCCCTGCAGAGAATGAAGTAAAAGTATAGAGATATAGTTAACACAGCAGAGACAGAACTAATAATTTCACATCAAATTGTGGTCAAAATGGAAATGTAAAAATGAGACTGTAACCTATCAGGGCTCAAACCCTGTCCCCAGTTAATTGTATGCTGCTACCACTGATAAAAAAGAATAGGCCTCATTGGATTAAAAACTATCACCATTATCAAAGCTGTCAATCATCAACTTTCTGGAAACAAAGATTGGAAAACCAATAAAAAACACATTTAGTCATATATTCACATGTATTTGTATTCAACTGTAAATGTGTCTTATTCTATGAGCTTCCCAGGGAAATGCAGGTAGTATAAACTTTTGTATTGATTTTGGTCTAAATTTCATAAGGATTCCCTTGACTTTGTTAACAATATTCAACTTGAGTATTTACCAAGAAATAATAAATAGTGTAAGCTTGTTATTACCATTAATAGCTGATGTCATGACTTGAACCAAACTAAAAGTCCTGAAATAATAATAAAAAAAACTTAATAACTAAAAAGGAGAAAAATTTATTTTCAATCTCTTCCTGACTTTTAAACCTTACCTCAAATGTAGATTGCATATATGAATGTGTGCTATGTGCATGTGTAATTACATGTAGTGAAGGTATTCTTTCCTCATTTATTCAATAATATTGATTGATGGTAATTTGTAAACTTATAATAAATTTTATGTTAGCTATTCAAACCATGTATATTATAGATTGTTGTTATATAATTTTGTGTACTCATAGCCATTAATGAGGGTTTATATGTAGATGAACTCTAGATTATAAAGGGGTATTGAAAAAATGAGGGTGATCTCGTACCTACTCCTGGCAATAATGCCACCTGATCTGAGTCTGAGCTAGCCCATGGTCAAACCTATCTCGTCTGGAGTTATATATTGATTTACTCATCATTAGTTTATCCCTTTCGCATAATTCTTATTTTACATAAGATTGGCACTTGGGATCTGCTAGATGTCCATTAATACACCTTGGGAAAACTATTTTCCTTTTGTTGTCATAGATTACAATAATATACACAGTAGAAGTAGGCATTTTTGTGTATATTCTCAAAAGTAATAGATTCACATATATGTATACATGCGATAATATATATATGATCAATAGATGGCGTTTTACCAAAACCACCAAAACAAGTGTAAAATTGGTTTACATAAACGACAAAAGAGTCAGAATTAACTATCTCTTTCATTTGCTCATCCTCAGATCAGCTGATTTCAAGCTATTTGCTATCATCAGTGAAGGATAGAGTTAGAAACTAGATCTAAACACTGACTCCAAGTGTTTATGCAAAATGTTTCTATCAGTTTGCAAGCATGAATTTTTCAGACCGGTAAAGTCTTCAAACTCAGCCTAACAAGCCAGATATCTATATGGGTCTGATCTCAGTTCAGTTTCATCACATAGTCAGAGTCTCTGCAATATATATCATTGCAAGAAAACTTTAAAGGTACATTTATGAAAAACAAGTTATTCATGTAACTTGCTATCACTTGTTATTTATGATCAATATATTGCAGAGACTTTGACTATGTGGTGAAACTGAACTGAGATCAGACCCATATAGATATCTGACTTGTTAGGCTGAGTTTGAAGACTTTACCAGTCTGAAAAATTCACACTTGCAAACTGATAGAAACGTTTTGCATAAACACTTGGAGTCAGTGTTTAGATCTAATTTCTAACTCTATCCTTCACTGATGATAACAAATAGCTTGAAATCAGCTGATCTGAGGGTGAGCAAATGAAAGAGATAGTTAATTCTGACTCTTTTGTCAATCAGCTGATCTAAGGGTGAGCAAATGAAAGAGATAGTTAATTCTGACTCTTTTGTCATTTATGTAAACAAATTTTAACTTGTTTTGGTGGTTTTGGTAAAACACCATCTATTGATCA
Organism: Epiperipatus broadwayi; assembly: GCA_028023455.1. Classification (NCBI taxonomy): domain Eukaryota; kingdom Metazoa; phylum Onychophora; class Udeonychophora; order Euonychophora; family Peripatidae; genus Epiperipatus; species Epiperipatus broadwayi. The sequence continues at coordinate 221,222 of JAQFVV010006759.1, forward strand.
TAAATAACAAGTGATAGCAAGTTACGTGAATAACTTGTTTTTGCTTTTCATATATATATATGTCTACTGTTCAGATGTAAAAAGGAAGGTTTGTTACTATATATATATATATAAACAATGCATAAAGTTAGGTGAAACCTATATAAAATATTTGAAATTCCTCATAACTGTATTCACACTTTTTATTTAAATTAGCTTGAATTTTAATATATATCTCATTATTGCACTCAACACTGAACATATTTTTTTTTTCAGTATAATACTAAAATTTGGCTGGAATAATATGGCTATGGAATATTTCAAATATATATATATATGTGTGTGTGTGTGTGTGTGTGTGTAAATTTATAAATAAATATTAGAAAATACAGTACATAAAAGTTTATAAAAAAATTATATCTATAACCATCACTTAGAAGCACTTTCAACTATTTTCTAGTTTTTGTTAACTAACATTTTTAAAATGTCAGCTTTCTCATAATCCCATGGTGTTAACTTTTCCATAATTCTGTGAGCTTAACATTTGCTGCTTGCCTATTAATTAAATCTTGCTTGTATTTATATATTAACAACACCTTTTTAATTTTTCTTTTATTATTATTTCTTTCAGTTTCCAATATTTTTACCTTGCTATAATTAAAATCAAAATGATTTATTATGGTCATAAAAGAGAGAAGCTGATAAATTATCATTATCTTTATAATTTTGCTTTGTATTTTGAACCCTTTTTAATAATAATAAGTGCTCTTTTGTTTTTTTTCCAATGTGCACCTCGATTCATTTATGTATCCACTGTCACACCTACCCATCCATTTGTAAATGATACAATTTTTATTTGTCAATAAAGTTTTATCTTTTGAATTGTTTATTAATTTATTTAATGTAGATGGTGCATAAAATACAAGTTTCATTAAAAAAAATTATAAAGGAATATGTGATATTGCATTTTATGCCCCAAATACATTAAATAAATTAATAAATAATTCAAAAGATAAAACTTTATTGACAAATAAAAACTGTATTATTTACAAATGGACATTTAGGTGTGGCAGTGGATGTCTAGGTGAATTGAGGTGCACATTGGAAAAAAGAACAAAAGAGAACTTATTATTAATTAAAAGGGTTTAAAATACAAAACAAAATTATAAAAATAATGATAATTTATCAGTTTCTGTCTTTTATGACCATAATAAATCATATATATATAGTTTTGATTTTAATTATAGCAACGTAAAAATATTGGAAACTGAAAGGAATAATAATGAAAGAAAAATTAAAGAGGCGATGTTAATATATAAATACAAGCAAGATTTAATTAATAGGCAAGCAGCAAATGTTAAGATCACAGAATTATGGGAAAGCTGACATTTTAAAAGTGTTAGTTAACAAAAACTACATGATAGTTGAAAGTGCTTCTAAGTGACATTTATAGATATATTTTTTTATAAACTTTTAAGTACTGTATTTTCTAATATTTTTTTATAAATTTATGTATATTATTTTGAAGAAATACAGATATCGATTATTATTATTATTATTATTATTATTATTATTATTATTATTATTATTATTATTATTATTATTATTATTATTATTATTATTATTATTATTATTATTATTATTATTATTATTATTTGCACAATTTGGTTTGAAAAAGCCGATATGAATGTGATTACAATTGTATACAGACGCTATAAAAAATAAATGCTGATTTTTTATTATTATTATTATTATTATTATTATTATTATTATTATTATTATTATTATTATTATTATTATTATTATTATTATTATTATTATTATTATTATTATTATTATTATTATTATTATTATTATTATTATTATTATTATTATTATTATCTATTTTACTATCTATTTTATTTTTATTTTTTATTTTTCTCTTTTTGTTTTTATTTGTATTGTTTCCATTATCTTTGTGGGTAACATGGTAGGCCTTTCTTGTTTTTACATGAATGTCAGAGGTATGAGGACTAAATGTGTTCAAATTAAACAATTTTTTGAAACAGAACATTTTGATCTTATTTTACTTACAGAAACTTGGTTAAATCAACAATTTCCTGATTGTTCTTTTCTTGATGATAGATTCAGTATTTTGCGAACTGACAGATCTATGGATAATATTTCTCAAGGTGGTGGTACTCTGATTGCTCTTCATAAAGATGTTTTTTATAAAGAACTTTATTTTTCTTCTTCTTTTTGTGAATCTACATGGTGTGAAATTACTTTAAATCACAATTTTAAATTTATTTTAGGTAATGTTTACCTCAAACCCACTTTGTCATTGTTAGAGTTTGATTATTTTTTGACATCTCTTGAAGATTTTCTGATTGGCTATGATAATATTATTATTACTGGTGATTTAAATATTCCGGATTTATATCAGGGTAGAATTGCTACACACTTTTCTGTTTTGTCTTCTAAGGCTTCTAGAATGTTAAAGTTCTGTAAATTTTTAGGACTTAAGCAATATAACCCATTTGTTAATTCCTATCATCGTACTTTGGATTATATTTTATGTAATTCAACAGTAGTTAGTAATTTTCAAGTTGTTTCTGTTAATTTTCCTATTGATGCTCATCATCCACCTTTTGAGTTTTAGATTAACATTTGTCATTCAAAGATTAATTTTTCTAATATTTCAAGAAAGGATTATGGGAAGGGTAATTATATTGATTTTTGTAGTAACTTTTCTAAGGTTAATTGGAATTTTTTGTATTCTTTTAATGATGTAAATCATTGTTTGGATGGGTTTTTAAAGATTCTTAATAGTTTTATTGATTTGTATATTCCCAATAAGCGACCTTTTTATAAGGGTTTTCCTCCTTGGTTTTCATGCGATCTTATCAAAATTATTAAAAGGAAGTTTTATCATCGTAGATTTTATTTTAAAACACAGAATATTTTTTTTATAATAATTTTGTTAATTTCAGAAGATTGGTGAAGCATGTTTATAAAAGAGATTTGCGGAATTATATTAGAAAAATTGAGGTTAATATTTCTTCTAACCCTAAAGAATCTTGGGATTTCATTAATAAGTCTGGTTTGGGTAAGAAAAGGGTTCAAGCTACTCATGGTTTCACTTTAAGTGCAAATGACTTTTCAAAACATTTTGCTGATGTATATTCATCACATGATACAATATCTTCAAATATTGCATTATTTTGTAATTCTTCAACTGTTCATTGTATGATTGACCATATTTCTAAGGATGATGTTGTTATGGCTATTAAGCGACTTAAAATTCATTCTAGTTTGGGAAATGATAATATTCCTTCATTTATTTACAAAGGGCTAGCTGAATTTATTGCAGTACCTCTTGCATTTATTTTTAATTTATCACTTAACTCTTGTGTTTTTCCTAATGTGCTTAAGTGTGCCAAAATGGTCCCAATTTTTAAGAATGGATCATGTGATTGTATTAATAACTATAGACCTATTTCTGTTTTACATACTATTGCTAGAATTTTTGAGAGGTGTGTTTATAATAAAATTATTTTAGATATTAGTAAACTCATTTCTTCTTCACAGCATGGTTTTATACCTAATAGATCTGTAGAAACTAATTTGTTAACAATTTATGATCATATAGCTCATACAATTGAAGACCAGCAGAGACTTGATGTTGTTTATTTTGATTTATCAAGAGCTTTTGATAAAGTAGACCACAGTATTCTTCTTCACAAATTATATCAAATGGGTTTTTCTACTAAGCTTGTTTATTGGTTTCAATCCTTTCTTCATGGTCGTACTGCATACATTAAATTTAATAATACTATTTCATCTAATTTTAAATGTAATTTGGGGGTTCCTCAGGGTAGTATTTTAGCACCTATGCTTTTTAACATTTATATGAATGACCTTAAGGATTGCTTAAAATCTTCTTATCTTTTGTGCTATGCAGATGACTGTAAAATCTTTAGAAGAATCACATCTGTGTTTGATTGCACTCTTCTTCAAAATGATATAGATAATTTTAGTGCTTGGTGTGATCTAAATAATATGACTGTTAATTTCAGTAAATGTTCCTTAGTCTCGTATTCTAAAAAATCTAAAGTTTTGCATTTTTCTTATTTTATTAATTCTCACAAAATTATTTCTGTTGAATCCCAAAAAGATTTGGGAGTTATATTTTTTAGTAATGGATCCTTTCTTCCTCATTTGGAAATGATTATTGGTAAGGCTTTAAAAATTATAGGTACTATTCTAAGGTTTGGTTATCATTTCAATGGTGATACAAAATTTAAATTATTTTTATCATTGGTTCTTCCCATCATTGAATATTGTTCAGTCATTTGGAATCCTAGCTCTAAACAGAGATGTAATTTATTACAATCAGTGTATAATAAGTTTTCTAAATATGTTTCTTTGGGAAATAAAACTGTTCATCTTTCTTCTAGAAGACAATATAGAGATATTAAATATCTTTATAAACTTGTTAATAAAATAGTTCTTTTATCTAATACAATTTCTACTGT